>JAFVLL020038385.1:32083-43168 GCA_021397915.2 Tor tambroides | reverse complement strand
TTACCACATGGGCCACTTTAGGGTCACATTCAGATTACACATTGCCGTGAACACCACATCTTTGCCTACAGAGGCCCACATGTGATTTGATAGATATGGGCCATTTTTGCTATTTTACATGTGGGCCACTTCAGGCTTACATCCATTTTGTACGGGCCATAAGAAGGCCAGCAGTGCCGTATCATTGCCTTAAGTGGCCCACATCCGCATGCTATCTGGGATCTAACTGAAAAAATGAAAGTACTGTTAATTTCATTTTTCTTATTGTTTTGTTTGTGCTATTGATTGTCATTTATTTATTTGTTCTTATTTTATTACTTACTATTTATTTGTCTTTTTTTAGTTAAAATAAATTCAATTCTGAGTTTGAGTGCACGTGATTCTTTGGTGTGGAGGGGGCGTGATCCATAGGAAATAGTCCTGCTACCACAGCTGGAAAAAATCCTAGAGGAAACACTGGATAAGTATTTTCTTTATTTTCGGCTGCAGTGGTGAAGTCGACGACACTGAAGCCCAATTTATTCTTCTGTGTCAGACCTGCTCTGTAGCCTCTACACTGTAGGCTATGGGTCGGTTTTCATTTATACTTCTGCATCGTTGTCCGGGTCCATGTGCAATTACACTGCTGTTTAGCTTCCACACTCCGCACAAACACTTCAAGAGCGCACATTTTTTTAGGTTAATGTTAGAGGAAGCCACCATGATGTTACTGCTACTTACGTGTTTCAGATGATAAGCCACATTTGAGGCCATGATCAAAACGAACGTTTGCATGTCCTGACCGACGTACTGTAATTACCACATTGACCAGCTGTTAATGATCTGTCCTCAACAGGCTACGTGACTTCGCCACTTCCTCTGGACATTTCCTGCAATTAAGCGACTAATGAAATTTTGATAGACCAAGTCTCTTCTGGTCCACTAACAGTCGACTATTAGGGAGCAGCCCTAGAGAATATACCTGTGAAATGTAAGTTATGCACTGAGGAAAACGGGGGGATTTAGGATCTTTAGGTTAAATTGGATTGAATTAGATTTAAGAGCCTTTGATCAATATGGAAACACATTATGTGGCTATTTTACATAATTGGTTACATTTTTATTAACTCACAAATGCAACCAGAATTTAATTTAAAAGTTATTTTGAGCTCTCAGTAATGCAAATACTTTATCCACTTTAGGACATCCACAACAAAATAAGGTACTTCAGTTGTTAAAAAAAGTCACATACGAGATGCATGCTGGTAGGAAGCCTTTGAGCTCCTGGGTGCTTCTTTATGAAAACAGACGTTGATGAGGCTGTACAGTGATTTTCAGCTGAATATTATTTAGTGCATAACAGTGACTATAAAACATCTATTGTAGGTATGAGAATGGCATATTTGGAGTTTTGATGTTTAAAACAAACAAACAAACAAAAAACTACTTAACCATAATTTGTAAATGAATAAAAATATTAATATTATTATATTAAAGTTAGTTTATATTTTATTAACTAATGTTCACAGACAAAACTTTAGAATTTAAAATTGTATTAGTAATAGTAAATGTTGAAATTAACACACTCTAACAAAGAACAATACTTATACAGTTTTTATTAATCTTAATGTTACAAATGGACTCTTGTTGTAAAGTGTTACCCTTTCATATCAACAGTCATGCTTAAAGATGGTCATCTTTAAATATCTACACAATAGCATAGCATTAAAATTATATACATACAGACAGCCTAAAACTAACTTTTTGGCACACCTGCCAATGGCCGGTGACGTGATCAAATTTACTGGCCAAAATATTTTTTTACTGGCCATGAAACTCTTTTTGCAAAAACAGGCAGTCATTACTACTACAATGACTAAACATATTTACTATGGTTTTAATTTGTCCTTTACTTTACTTACAAGAAAAAAACAAACAGATTTATTGATTTATCTTTTTTTTTATTTGTCCCTAAAAAACGTTGAGATTCTTGTTCGGCAAACGGAGCAGGCTATCGTGTTACGCCTGTTTTACAAATACTCAGTTTGCAGTGTGAATGTGGTGCGTATTTTTTCCACACCCATGTTAATGAATTAGAGCAGGGCAATTAGCTTCATTTGAAGGTCATATCGAACTGAAAATTTAAAGGGGGCCAAGGGAGTGGGGGCCATCCCGATCTCTTTCTGGGGGGACCTATAAAAATTGAAATTAAATTGAAATCTAAAATCTATAAAAGGTTGACATTTAGTGCTTTCTGTTAGAGATGCACCGATTGACCGGCCAGTGATTGGAATCGGCCGATTTTTCGCGTGACCGGCCGGTCAGTCTCACGTCTTGCCGATTCCGAGCCGAGTCACAGCCACGCGCACACTCAGTCGCGTGTAAACACGTCATTTCGTGTGAGAATGACTCTAATTTTAATTTCATTCGGTGTAAACGGCGACTGATAATGTATTTGTCATGCCAGATGAGGCTTGCACAGCCTGAGTGAGTGTGTGAGAGAGACAGCACACACAAAGTAACTCACAGAAATTTATAGATGCATACTGCGGTAGGAAAAAAAAGATATTTACAAAATATGATTTAGATAAGCAACATTATACGGCCATGATGTTTCCCCGAATATCAATATCAACACGATTGCAATGTGACACTGATTTTATACAATAGTATTTCAATAAATAAGAAGTTAAAATTAAGTGACTTAGATTTTAGACAAAATATTGACTCTTTTTGCTCAATTTCGCTGACGAAAATAGTTCCGATCAAAGCCACAGCAGAACTGTTTTGTGTCTCCGAGCAACACAGCGGTGTTTCGTTACTGAATGAATCCACGTTTTTGAACGAATCGAGTGAGTCAATGATTCAGTGGCCCATTCATAAGGACAGTCACTTGCCTCGTTTCTGAATGAATCAGCCGTTTGAATGAATCGGTTGAATGAATGAATAAATGACTCACTCATTAAAATAGACACTTGCCGCCACCTACTGGTGGTTTAGTCATATTTAAAAGTATCATTGCATTTTTTCAACATTTATGTTTTTAAAAAATATGTAAAACATTAGTCTTATAAAATTATTTATGCATTTGAAATTTTGCAGTGTAAATGCATTTATGGCACCTCAGCTTTATCAAACAGTTTGTGTAAATACATTTAATGCCACTTCAGATGCAGCTTCTGTTTCCTCAGCAGTGGACAGATGGAGATTAAGTAACACTGCTTCTCACTACATTGCACTGTTATATTTCGGAAAAGTTTTACCCGCCAACTGGCGACTAACACTGTTACATTTACTCGCCAACGCCGATTTTTACTCGCATTTGGCGCTTGGCGAGTGTTAATTTTAGGCCCTGCATACAGATATTGTATGAATACTTGTACACTTTATTTGCTTCTGTTTTAGAACACTTGAAAATTATCTAATCAAAATAAAAAAATGTTACTCACACACTGGGGAAAAGCGCAGCACTGCATCTAGGACAACAGGTATTACACAAACCGGATGCGTCGCGTTCACTTCAAGCCGTGGTCTAAAACAGTTTATTTAACTACCAAACAGGCATAAGTTTACTTCAAAAATGAACAATTTGACATAGATGAGTTTGAAGCTTGCTGTTTATAAAAAAAAAAAAAAAAAAAAAAAAAAGAGAAAATGGAAAGAGAATGCACAATCAATATTATAGCTCAATAAATGAAGCATACTTTATTAGAACCACAGAAAATGTTTTGCTGAAAAATGTACAATACACAGTTTTACAGCCTAGGATGAAGTCATTATGTACATTAACAATGATTTGGGACAAATATAGTATAATTTAATGGAAAACTATGTGAATGGCACTCTGTGGCATGGTGGGATCTTCTGACGGCTGCATTTAAATCCGCATCTGAAGTTTTCCACACTGTGCAGCCTCACTTGTCAAAACAAACAACACAAGGTGTCAGTGATTTCTCCCTCTAGAGGCAGCTCTCGCACTGTATAATGACAGCGGTCCCTTCTCAGCCACTCCAGCAATGGACACAACCTGGAAAACTGTCGGCATGGATTTTTGCCGATGGTTCCAGCAATCAACTATCGATGCCGATTAATTGGCAAAACCGATACATCGGTCGACCTCTAGTTTGGACCATTGGTTTTGTTGCTCAGATCTGGTGACCCTGCAAGTCATCATCAAGTGGAATCTCTCTTATCCTAAGTTATCCTAAGCACTTCCAGTGATGCCATGATTCAAGTGTCCTGACACCGAGTTCATTGCCTTTTCTGAACATTTGAATTCATACTGGCATTCTTTGCAGATTAGATAGGTTTTGTCAGTCTGCCCAAACTTTTTGTTCTAAATTGAAATACTTCCATTAGTGCTGTTAGCACCCACAAAAAAAAACAAAAAAAAAAAACCCTGAGGACTTTGCTACCTCTTTTTCAGAACACCACTACATGTCACTGGTTTTCACCTGTATTAAGCATTGTTCATTTGTGATTGGGTTGATTAAATGACCCTGGTGTCATTTTATAATTTGTTTTATTGAATATTTTAAATAAATTTCATACATTCAACCCTCCTCTCCAACTTTTGTTGTTTGATTTCCATTAAGGACAGCAGCAGGTGTATATTATGGATAAGAGTTGGGTAGTAACTGATTACATGTAATCTGGATTACGTAATCAGATTCCAAAAATTAAGTACTTGTAAAATGTCATTTTAAAATACTCATAATTAGACTACAGTTACTTTATTGATTACATGATTACATATTATTCACACAGCAGCAATAAATTATATAATTAATTGATTCACCCTAATTCCTCTTTCATCTTTTAAATGTTCCTCTCTAAAATAGCCTTCAGAAAGACTTTCAGTTTTGTGGACATTCACACAAAGACCAGTCACTAGTCAGATGGCTACACAGCATCTAGATTTACAGAAATCTTTTCTGATTTAAGAAATGTTTTAACATTGCATCAACTACTGATGAACAGATTCATTTTACTTGAATTATCACTCAGTGTATTATTTAACCATGTATTACTATGTTATTTCATTATTTCTTATTTACATGTAATGCAGGCATTCCCAAACTTTTCTGTCATCTGAACCTCTTTCACCTAAGATATTTACTTGAAGTACCACTGAGATTTTAACCCTCAAACGACTGAGACAGCTGCCCGCAGCTAAAAATAACTATTGTTGTAACATGTTTAATAACTTTTGAAACCCTAATCCTATCTGAATACTTAAAAAGGTGTTGTAAAGTGGAGATTATCCGCTTTTCGGAGATATCTCATTTGTCTCATTTGGATATTCAGAGGCTCTGTAGTGTACGTGATTGTCATCACATTTTGACAACATTGATTCGTCAGAAGAAATCAATGCATTTCGTTCCTCTGAGCTAAACAGGAACGATTGGTTCCTGTTGGTCTCGTGCCCAGATTGGTTCAAACTGTTACATATTCAACCAATAAACATAGTTTTTGGTCTTTTGAACCACCATTTAGCAAGTTTCTTTGCAAACGCAAAGTGAAAGTAAAGCCTTTTGTCTGTGCACGAAAACAAACACAAAATAACACATTTGCATGAGAGAACTCTCTGAAAAAGCACAGAAAAACACACGACAGAGTACTTTGACATAAACCAAAAACAAGGATGAAACAGCGGTACATATCGGATAAAGCACTGGAATTTATGTCTTCGCGTCGCTAGGCGATGTTCCAGTAAAACGATTCTGATGCAGAGTACAGCCAGCAGATCGATCCATTTATGTTGTGTATATTATGTAAATGATTCTTATAAAGATCATTTGCACTTTTTTTTCTGTTGCACTGTATATTTCTCACTCATTTTGTTTGTAGTTTGTGAATCATTTGCACTGTATTTTTGTTGCAGAAGACAATTCATTTGTGCAGTTGTTTTCACTATTAGCTGCACAATTTGTGTTTATTGTTCATAGTCAGATTGAAAATATATTTCTCTGAAAAAGTCTTTTTTTTTTTTTTTTTACTGTGATTTTTCTACTTTGTTTTGTTATTATATAACACTGTTTCCATTTTCTTTACTCCCTAAATGTTTTTGGACAAATCTATATTGTTAGTAAACTAAATAGACCTGTTTTTCACTGAAAAGCGCCTATAACAGTATTGCAGTAAATGGTTATAACTTGCTTGGGGAATGTTACATGTAGACAAAGTTTTATTTGGAAGTGTAAAACACCCAGATACAACTTTCTAAAAAAACAAAAAACTCGAACTTCAGGAGATTTTTACAAAGCTCATTGTTCTGAGAAGCGAGGCATATAGTTCCGCCCTCTTTCATTGCGTATACATTTGGGCGGTGTTATGAAAATCTCCCCACATCGTGACGTAGACATGTGGGGGCGTGTTTGAATGAGCCGTTTTGGGGGGGGCGTGGCAGAGTTTTAACTTTTATAAAGAATATCTCTTTGGTTTTGAGACTTTAGTCTTTGCAACTTCAGGGATCTTATCTATGCACAAACAGCTTGTAACACTCCAAAGAGAAAGGAAAATTTAAAATTGCATCATATGACTCCTTTAAAATTCTGGAAATTCATTCATTCATTAGAAGAAACAAAAGGAAAATTGGGACTTTAAATCAACTAGACTGAAACTTCAAGTTCTCCTGTTTATAATGATGTATGGCACTTGATGCTGACTGCTAGAATAGGTCTGAAAAAACAAAGAAAAGTGCAGGCGTGTCAGGTGCCCCAAAAATCTTCTAGGTCTTTAAGGGTTAAAATAAATATTTTAATCATTACCACATTTGCATGTTAACAGTTCTCTGTTGGTTATGGTCACATGACATGCATGTAATGATGTAAACAACTAAAATATTTATTTTTATAGTAAGTGTTTTATTTTGATTGTTGCTTTAAAATGATTGATTTTTCATTTTTATAATTTAATTAATCGTTAGCTTTTCATTATATTCACGAACCCCCCTGCAGTTCCTTCATGAACCCCAGTTTGGGAAACTTTGATGTAATGTTTAATGCACTTCATGTTGTTAATTACAATGAATGGAATATATTTTCTTACTCTTTGTATTTTTATATCAGTATAGTACAAGATTATCCTATTTAAATTAATGTGATAAGTCAGGTCTAGTGTTAATTTTGTCAGCTATTTTCAATTTTAGTCTTAGTACCGTGACAAATGTCCTTGTTAGTTTTTATCATGTTTAGTCAAACTTATCCTATTTTATTTTGGTCAAGTTTTAGTCAAAAGAAAATCTAAAGTATTTTAGTCTAGTTTTAGGCCCAATGACATTTCTACCCCTTAGCCCTTCCCCTTTCCCCTACCCTTCGTTTGGCGCGTTCATGTGAAGGGGTAGGGGTGTCTCGATTCTCTTTTGGTTTGAGGCGTAGGGGTGAGGGGAAGGGCCAGATAGCCCTTCAAACGAAGATTTTTCGGGACCACACTTCAAACGAAGGGGTATGAGAATTATCTCAGCATACACAGGCTACAGCGGCAATGGCTGCCCGAGCAAACAAAAACAACCATAAATGTAAGCGTGCACAAAGCAATAGAATGTCGACTCATACACATGGTTTATTTTACCTCATCTAATGTACTGATTCATTATAGACTATTTATTGTATAAATTAATATCAAAGACTTATGCACTCTCTCTATCTACACTATGAAAACTGGTAAAACAAATGACAAATATTATAACAGTGAAATTCCTAACAGTAATTCCAATAACTCCAAATTGCAATAGCCTATGTTTCTCTATTAAAACAGCAGTTGAGTAAGTGCATTTATTCAGCAACCACAATCACAAACAATATAGTCGAGATCTCATGACAGAACAGACACTTTCATTTAGATTGCTAAACTCCAGCTTATTTGTCGCTGTTTTCAGATCATCATTGGTGCTTCTTCAATGAAGAGCGAGCTTGTGCGCATGGTTGCCAGATTGCAAAAAATAAGCAAAACACCAGGGAGAAAATGTATCCTTGTAACAGAGAAGCTCTGATTTGATGATTTGAACTCTTGATATCTGGCAACCGCACACATGAAAGCTCGCGTAGAGGGGTGTACAGCTGTCCACAATAATATTTTGTATCTTTTTTTGACGAAAATAAAAAGAGATTTTGGAAAAGTTTTTATTTTTTGTATAGCCTACATTTTAGTCTCGTCTTTTATCGTCAACGAAATTGTATGTTGATATAGTCATAATTATCGTTTATTGACCTTATTATCGTCTAGTCTTCGACTCGTTTTCATCATGGGAAAAAAGCCTGTTAACACAAATTTTTCAAAATTAACACTAGTCAGGTCAAAAGTAATCTAAATGTAATCAAAAAGTAGTCTGTTTACATTACCTACATTGCTAACTACAATTTTTGTCATGTAATTTGGAATCAGTAACGGATTACAATTTGTAAGTAATAGGGCTGTCACTAACGATTATTTTGGTAATCGAGTAATATGATGATTATTCTGGTGATTAATCGAGTAATCTGATAATTATAGTTAATTTTTTTTTTTTTTTTTGTAGTAATAAAAATAGACCTAAGTGAACAATAGCCTTTAAAATGACTTAAAATACATATATAATAGCAATGAGGCAAAAATAATTAGTTTAAAGTATCAAAAGCAAGTAATCTTTTATTGAACAAAACTGTTAAAATACATAATTATAAACAATAGAGCTATTGTACATTATGTAGTATAACAAATGCCAGCAGAGGGCGCCAATGGCCTGACGATTGTTTTTACAGTTTACTGCGCGATCTAATCCTTTAGTATTGACTCAACAACATCTAATTCAAATGCCCACTTAATCTTTACTATTTGGCCATTTCTTTATGATAGAAATGCTATATCCACAGTAATTTCTTGAATATGTGGACATCAAAACGTGTAAACGAGTGAGGGTTTAAACTTTTATTTTGAAATCGCGACGAACAGTTAGCATATTGAGAAAGATACTGATGTATTCTCCTGTGTTTGCATAGGTTTATAAATGCTTTACCTTACAAATCTGATGAAATACCCCACGTTGCGTTCCCAGATGAATGTTATAATAAACCCAAACTCACAACAATATGCAAAGATGGAGTTTGAGACGTTCCATACATGTAAATGATAACAGTTTGTGGAGCAGCATTTACTGTGAATGGAGCCGCTCTGACACGCATTTACATAACCTACACCCATGTAAATAATTAAAGCGCATATATTAAACCTGCATCGCATATATTTGTTTAATTAAATCTAGCGTTTGTGCATTCTTAATAGTATTATGCTTTATTATGATTTTTAAATAGGTTTAATATGTGGAATGCGCCACTTCCGGTATTTTGCGGATTACTCGACATGGACAAAATGCAATCGAGAATTTTTTAAAATCGAATACTTGAATAGAATCGAGGAATCGTTCCAGCCCTAGTAAGTAATCTATCCAGCTGTGTTGGGGACCCAGTATTCTGTATTGATGCCAATCTGATTTATTTCCTAACTATTTATGTAAGACACAACCGATTGTATTTATGTGAATATTCTCTAAGACAGGAATTTCGACATAACTTTGTGTGCATTTGCCTGATAAGCAAAAAAAAAAATCTCAATTCACTACTCTGGCGCTATATGACTGGCTACTTTGTGCTCACAGAAAATTGTCTGGCAGAACAGCATTTGACAATTAAGTTCTCTTTTGTGTTTTATTGTGCTTCAATGATTTAAAATGTTCCCTCATTAAAGAAATTATTATATTTTGTATGCACGTGTTGACAGAGTCAGAGAAACACAGTCGTATGACAGCCCTGCTGGAAAGGCTCCACAGCAAACACAACTCTTCCCGGTCCTGGCAGGAGACCAACAAAGTGGTGCGGCAGGCTATGGTAAGTCCCTCTGATGAGAAGAGCTTTTTAAAGAACATAGCATTGATCTCTTTATAGTTTTTGTATATGTAGATCGTTTTCTTCATCATCTTCTTCTTCTTATTTATTTATTTATTTTGGCTGTTCAGGAAAAGCGTGGGGTCAATAATACAGCTGGACACCAACTGCTGCTCAACTGTTTAGAGACACTGCAAAGGGCACTAAAAGGTGAATTTAATCAGTACATTTGGCTATAAGATATAGTGCTGTGATTAGCATTTTAATTTTTATTTTTTTCATCCTTTTGAATTCTGTCTTGATGTTTATGTATTTATTTTGACATAGTTTAAATAGGGCTGGACGATATGGCCAAAATTTATATCACGATATATTTCTTAATTTTGGTCGATACGATATAATTCCGATATCGATATGAACTCTATTTTAAAAAAGCCTCATAAAAACTGCCAAGAATGGCCGCAACAGATGTCTGTACCTACAAACTTATGAAAAATAAATTTGCCAAGTCTACGAAACCTCCTCCTATAAAACTATATATTTTATATAAAAAAAAACAAACGCACAAATAATGTTCACCTTTTATTTGTATTTAGCCTTCATACAAACAAGAAATGTGAAATCACTGTCAAATAAACATCTCAGACTCACCTTATTAATATTAATATCTTTAACTTCAAACTATAGGCTAACATACATTACCGGTCAAAAGTTTTTGAACAGTATGATTTTTTTTTTAATGTTTTTTAAAGAATTCTCTTCTGGTCACCAAGCCTGCATGTATTTGATCCAAAATACAGCAAAAACAGTAACATTTTGAAATATTTTTGCTATTTAAAATAACTGTTTTCTATTTTAAAATATTTTAAAATGTAATTTATTCCTGTGATTTCAAAGCTGAATTTTTAGCATCATTACTCCAGTCACATGAGAAATCATTCTAATATTCTGATATACTGCTCAAAAAACATTTATTATAATGTTGAAAACAGCTAAGTAGAATTTTTTTCAGGTTTCTTTGATGAATAGAAAGTTCAGAAAAACACCATTTTTCTGAAATACAAATCTTTTGTAACATTATAAATGTCTTTATCAGTCACCTTTGATCAATTTAAAGCATCCTTGCTAAATAAAAGTATTAATTTCTATCTTTTCTTTCCAAAAAAATAAAAATAAATAAATTATACTGACTCCAAGGTTTTGAATGGAATAGTGTATAAATGTAACAAAAGCTTTTTATTTCAGA
>JAFVLL020038385.1:0-23810 GCA_021397915.2 Tor tambroides | reverse complement strand
ATTAAGGGAGTTTGCAAATGTGATATTGATTTAATACAACAGTTCAATAAACAAGTACTGCCTGATTTTGCTCTATTTCATCAACAAAAATAGTTCCAAATTAAGTAACATCTCAGCCGCTGCGCATCTCTAAAAGCAGACACAGCAGTGTTTCATTCATGAATGATAGTGCTTTTTTGAACGAATCTAGTGAGTCAGTGATTCATGATTACCCATTCATAAAGACAGTCACTTGCTTCATTCCTGAATGAATCAGCCGTTCGAACGAATCAATTGAATGAATGATTCAGTGATGAAATAAGTGACTTGCCGCCACCTGCTGGCTGATTGTTTCATTTTTAGCATATAATTTCAGTTATTTAAATCATTTAATGTTTTTGTATTCAAAATTTTATATTTAAATCATTAATCTCCACATGAATTTATAAATTTCTTTGCACTCATGCCACCTCTGAGCCTCATTAAACATCTGAAAATGTATTTACAAGCCACTTTTGTGTTCTTCTTTGGCACCTCTGTAGTACAAATTCATTTTTTATTAATACTAATTTCATATGATTGGTAGCTTATTTGTATTATTCTACTACTTATTATATTGTTTTAAATAGAAATTTTGAAGGCTTATACATTTTTGAATTTGTCATAGATGAAAATGATGCCATTACAAAGGTAAAGAAAATACCCCTGTAAGTCACTTTAAGGAGTCAAATGTCACCTCGTATTAGGAAGGCTAATTTTTGATCAGAATTTTTTCATTATTGATTAGAAGGTGCTCCTAAATTTTTTGTTAGGAAGACAAGCGCTCCTAATTGCAAGAAGAAAAAAAACTGCTCTTAAACTGGGTGTGTGACAGGTATGACAGTGGAATGGGGTTTGGCTGAGGAAAAATTTTCATTCAAAAGATTTTGTATTTGCTTTAACCCCTGTACCAAACCTAAAGGCGTAGTGATACGTTCACAACCGGATTGGTCCATTTGAATGGTGTATATTTTGTGATGGAACTCACCGAACACCCCAAACAAAAGGTGTGTTCGACTTAAAGTGGCACTGTGAAGAGACCGATCGGCGTATGACATCAAAGTACCCATTCACTGATCGGTCTGCTCAGCGGCACTTGAAGTCGAGTACACCTTTTGTTTGGGGTGTCCTGCAGGACTAAGCAAGCTCATTGTTGTGTGTACATATGATTTTATTTTCACCACCTGCGAACTCACGAAGAGCTCATAAAGGTACTTTACCTCCTCGTTGCTTCACGTTTGCCCTCTGCTCATTCTGTTTTAAATACACCACTCTTTCTGCATCATCAAATCATGTCGCATAGTGTCGCATCTTGTCATAACGTCCTGTTTTTGGTTTGTTTAGAATTATTTGGTCCGTGTTGCATTCATATTTCATTTCAACCGCACCAGAGTTTGTTTGGAAGCGGACAGAGACCCATCTTTTTAACAGTCTCGGTCAACTTGTTTGGTGCACACCAGGGTTCTGATGGCAGCATTCACACTTAATCAAATGAACCGCACTAACAGAGAAATCGCACCAGAGTTCGTTTTAATCGAACCAAACATGACGTGTGAAGTACCGCTTGACTTGAACGTGGTGCGTCCGTTGTGTGTGACACCTGCAAGTTGTCCTAGACGTGACACGCCACTGCACTTTTTCCTGGTTTGTAACTACCATATTTTATTAATTCGAATAGATAATCGAGTGTTCTAAAATAGAAAGAACAAAGTGTGAAAGTATACTTACAATATCCATTTGTCTGTAATTTCAATGCTATGGCGTGAATGTGTGAATATTTAAAGATGACCATCTTTAAGCATGACTTTTGAAATGAAATGGTAACACTTTATGATAAGACTCCATTTGTAACATTAACTAAGGTTGGTAAAAGCTGTAGAAGTATTGTTCCTTGTTAGAGTGTGTTAATTTCAACCTTTACTAATACATTTTTAAATTTTAAAGTTGCTTCTGTTAACATTAATGAACTATGAACTAACTTTAATGATCAATATATAATATTAATATTTTTATTCATTTACAAAGTATGGTTAAATACTGTTTTGTTTTTTTTTCTTTTTTTTATAGTAAAGCACTGTTTTAGTTTTCGTCCAGTATCCATTATAAAACTATCAGTTGATTAATCATGTCAGCCTATAGTTATTGATAGCTATCAGTGTGGTCCTATAGCTATTGGTGTTAGTAAAATCCACTGTCGGTCGATCTCTAGTGCGTGGTTGCAAACTGTTCTCAGAATGCTACATTTTAACTTGTGACTTAAGAACAAAACAATAATATAATTATGACATTGAATGTAGAAAACCTGCCCACAATTAAGCACAACTGCTTTTTCAACCGTCAAAAGCTATAACAAATAACATGTACAATATAGAGTGGCAAGAGTAAGTTTGTGGAAATATCTGAATTTCTGCATTGATTACTCATAAAATGTAGTCTGATGTTAATTTAACTTAATTATAGGCAAACACAATCTAACTAAACTAGTAACACATTTGAGTAGTCATTCACAGTCATGAACTGCTGTGTTGGTATTCCCATGTAAAATCTCTTGATACACTAATGAATTCATTGTTCCTTTAGTAGATATGTTTATCATGGTTTTTTCAGTGGTAGCATTATCATTCTTTTTAAGGAAATTGAAATGAAAGTGACAAATCTATGAGAATTTATCAATAGTTTTCTGAATGTGTACACTTAAATGCCCTGAAGGAATTTAATTAACCAAATTAATCAAAATAACAAAATATGGTAGTCACACACCGGGCAAAAGCGCAGCGCTAGGACAACTCGCAGGTATCATACACACCGGACACATCACGTTCAATTCAAGCAGCGGTCTAAAACAGTTTATTTAATCATCAAACAGGCAAAAGTTTACTTCAAGAATGAACAAAGTGGCATAGATGAGTTTGAAGTTCAGTGTTAAAAAAAAACACAGCAAATGGAAAGAGAATATGATCTATATTATAGCTCTCTATATGAAGCATACAGACTTTATTAGAGCCACAGAAAGCGAAAAGTTTTGCTGAAAAATGCACAATACAAATTTTACAGCCTAGGGTGAAGTCATTATGTACATTACCAATGATTTGGGAAAAAAATAATGTAATTTAATGGAAAACTGTGAATGGTGCGGGATGGTGCGTGATGTGTGAATGGAGTGAGCAGGATTTTCAGCTCAATGAACATATCAGTTTGATTTCTCACATCACAATTTTAAAGCTGCAACTTCGCTGAATAACAAATGCCGAACAAACAAATTAACTATTTTGTCGATAGTTTTGGCAATCAACTATCGGTGCCGATTAATCGGTAAAACTGGTCAATCGGTCGACCTCTACCTGTGATCACAAATAAATGGAAGCAGACACAACATTAGTATGTGTTTCCTCTTTTTTGTGAAATGATAAATGCCATTTTGATTCATTAGTTAAATATCAATGATGGAGGCTTAGATCGTAATACCAAAATAGTCAAACAATCAGCTGTTTATGTCAAGTTAGTTTTGTAATAATCTGCAGTAGCTAGTTTCCAGTCTGATTAAGCTTTCCATTTGATGGGCAGGGTTTAGGGCAGCCCAGCGGGGCTAGTTGCCCAATTGTGATGTAGTTTGATTTTGGCCTTGCGACAGTGGAAAAGCATCTAGTGATTGAAGTTTGTCCAGGCCTTGAGGCAGCAAAGAAGCTCTAAATCAGGAGTGCACAATCCAGTTCTCTACTTTCCTGCAAAGGCTGGTTCCAGCCCTGCTCCAACACATCTGTCTGTAATTATCAAGTGTTTGAGATAGTTATTCAGGTGTGTTTGATCAGAGTTGGAGCTAAACTTTGCAGGAAGGTAGCAACATGAACAGGATTGGCATGATGCTCCTTTCACTTTGGCTTTCAGTTGAGATCACTTATTATTTGTATTATTTATTTATTTAATTTTTTTACGGCCTGCCCTGTCTTTGATCACTCGTCTTCAGTTACATTTGGAAAAATACTGTTTATCTATAATGAATTCATAAATTCATTCTTGCCACTGTGTGAGTTGGTTAATATATTTGTGAATATTTTCATTTTAAACATACAACGAAAATAAGGCAGCTTCAGTCTACAAATCTTACGAAGCTTTGAGAACAATTTTTTAATTTAAAGTAATATGATCAGTTATTCAGCATTTTTATGCCATCATGACATGCTTTTGATGCAGTGGTTATTTCATTATGTAATGAACTGAGAATAACATCATTTTATTTTAGATAAAGTGGCTTGAGCAGCTGTTCAGTCAAGCATACTCCACATATAGAAATAGAATTGTTTCAATCAATTTCAATTAATTACTCAGTCGATTTCTACCATAGGATAGCCACTAATGCCAACACTGTGGAGACAATACTTCACGGCAGTGTGGGTCTGTTGACGGCGAGGAGTGGCGGTCATCTGGTATCTCTACAGTGTTATGTTTCTCCAAATGACATCTTTGAAGAGGGAACAGGAGTCCAACTAAACTACACTGATGTCAATAGTAAGAAAACGGCATCAGCAAAAACAGTTCATTTGAAGATTTACTTTGGAAAAAAAAAATCTAGTTTTTATAATTAAAGGACACTGATTACTATCTTCTCTTGTGTTCTGCAGTTCCCCGTACTTTAGGTGTGAGTGTGTCGGTGACTGTTGAGGGCACCACGTCGGTTTACAAGCTACCCATCGCTCCTCTTATCACAGGATCTCATCCAGTGGACAACAAAGGGTCAGATTTACAAAGAATTAAAGTTCAACTAAAAATGAATTTTTTTTTCTCTACCATAGTGTAATCTGATGTAATTTCTTCCATGGAAGAGCAGAATTTTACTTGACCAGGGGCCTATGTGGCTTGTGCATAATATCTTAAGTCATATGATAGCTTTGCATTAGAAGTATGTACTGGTTGTTCCACTTGTCTTGTTAAAGATTTATAAACCATTTATCTGAGTCTTCATTCTTTCAAGATATTTTTTCCCTCTCTAGGACTCCATCATTTTCTTCTGTAACAAACTCAAACTGTGTAGATTTACCAGCGTGTTTCTTCCTGAAGATAAATCGCTTGATGCCATTCTCTTTATCATATATACAAAAAATGGACAGTACTACAGGTATGTATATAATCCTGTTTGAAACCCTAGGGGGCTGTTTACACCTGGTCACTTCATGCGTTTTTTCTGATTGGATAGCTATCCGATCGTGAAAAGACCAGGTGTAAATGCCCTCCGAAACACATTCGAGACGGATATAAATCCGATCGCTCAAACCACTTCGGGAGGTGGTCTGGGCCGCATTCCAGACGAAACTGGACAAGTGTAAATGCATCTGGTTGTTGAAACCACATATGCTAATTTTACTCCTCCCAAAATATTAAAATAATAAACGTGTGAGAGCGTTTTATAGGCTATATGGCATGTTATAGTCAGATAACAAGCATCACCGCGGATGAGTAGCTGAGTATCTCTTCAGTAAACTGCCGCGAATGAAACTGAAGTCGCAGACGCTCAACACACAATCATCTTCATTAAAAGTAGTGAGACTAACCTATCTTCCCAGTGCTGATGTCGCGCTCTCTCCTGTTGCGGTCTCTGATATTGAAATTAGCTGATAATTAATAAAATGCAGCGCCTATGTATTGCTTTCATTGACGTGAACTCCGTTAAATTTGCATATAGCACGGGAATTGAAGAACGGATTTGTATCCGTTTCGCGAAGACACATTTATGTGGCCAAGTGTAAATGGAAACGTTTAACAAATCAGATAGATATCCAATCAGAGAAAACGCATGAAGTGACCAGGTGTAAACAGGCCCTAGGTGTAGAATTGATCTTGAAGTTAGATGTTTTGAAACAAAACTTGGATGACTTTAGTCGACTACTACATCAAAGTGGTTATTACACTTCTGCTATTAAAGGGATAGCTCACCCAAAGATGAAATTTGAAATGAAAATTGTCATTAATTACTCACCTTCATGTCGTTCCAAACCTTTAAGACCTTTGTTCATCTTCAGAACACAAATTAAGATATTTTTGATGAAATCCGAGAGCTTTGTGACCCTGCATAGACAGCAATGCAACTACCACGTTCAAGGCCCAGAGTGGTAGTAAGGACATCGTTAAAATAGTCCATGTGACATCAGTGGTTCAACCTTAATTTTATGAAGCTACAAGAATACTTTTTGTGCACAAAGAAAACAAAAATAATGACTTTATTCAATAATTTCTTCTCTTCTGAGTTCTTCTCTTCAGAATTTTCATTTTTCAATCAGTGGTTCTCAATTCCAGTCCTGGGGTACCATTGCTCTGCATATTTTGTATGTCTCTTTTATCTGCCCTCGATTCAGTTCATGGATCTCCCGGTAACACTTTATTTTGATGGTCCCTTTTGAACATTCTATTGACACTAAGTAATGTTGCACCTACATGTCAACTAACTCTCATTAGAGTATTAGTAGACTGCCTGCTTTATATCTGCTAATTCTTTATTGTGATAGTCTCCCGAAAGACATTTTACTGACTATAAGTAACTTTGCAAGAACATGTCAACTTATTCTAACCCTAACTCTACCAGTCAACTAATACTCTACTAACACTCTGATTTAGTAGACATGAAGGTGCAACATTATTTATAATCAACAAAATGTGCTAAAGGGACCATCAAAATAAAGTGAAACCCTCCCTCCTAACAAGCTGATGATCTGAACCAGGTGCATTAAATAAGGAAGACATACAAAATGTGCAGAGCTGTGGTACCCCAGGACTGGAATTGAGAACCACTGATCTAAACGACAAAATGAAAATCATTAGGTATATCAGAAATTTTTATTTAAGTTTGAGCTAGTAATGTAAGCTTTGCTTGTGTTTACATAAGACCACATGAATTTAGTTCTACCTCAATTTTTTTTTTTTTCCAAATCTTTTTAGGTATCCCTGTTTTTGAGACAGCGCCCACCTTGTTCCCACTATATGATCTCATCATTAAGAGCCAACTGCACGAGGACGGAGAGGCCAGTCCTCCTGCTTTGGCCAAATCAATGCGTTTTTATGCAGTGAGTATTAGACATTAGACAACATTTAAATTTTTTTTTTGTAAAGTTACTTTGTTGATTTATCTCTCTTTCTCTCTAGATAGATAGATTAGTTTTTAAATAGTGTCTATATTGACATGATATTTTTAGACCGTGTCAAACTAAAGTTTTAGTGAGCCAAGATTGGTGAGCAAATGAGTTCATGTCTATATGCATTTGTCAACTACTCATATTCTGAAAAGAACATGATTCCTCTACTGTATACATAATAAACCACAGTCTATTATAACAGCATGTCATTATGACTATGTTCATCTGATTCTCTGAATGCATTGCCTTTTTGTCTGATTAGTCTTTGCCAGGACAGCAGCATTGTTATTTCCTAAATGGTGATGCTGCAGTGCAGGATGGGAGGTCTCTTCAAGGAGCTTATGTTTCCAAGATTCCCTTCAGACATCCTGCTCAGGTGCCTGCCCTTCTCGACATTATAAGACACCAGGCTGCTTACAACACGCTGATTGGTAGCTGCGTCAAAAAAACTTACATTAAGGAAGGTGGGTGTGTTGTCTTTCGTAATAATTGTCCATAAGAGTTGGTAGATTAGTAAAAATGCTTTTTCCAGTACTTGATGGAACATTTAGATTGACTGAAAATGCACTACCTAAAGAGGAAAATATGATTGCATAAGAAATTATTGTGACGATTATTTATTTAATATTATGTGGTACTTATATTCTAGTATTAGCAACAAAAATACTTCGTAACTTTATAAGACTGCAAAAAGTGTACTAGAAATACAAAAAATGATCAAGCTGTAACCAACCACACACTTGAACAGCGCACATCATTTCATACTTTTAGCAGATACTCCTGGACTGCTGCAGTTTGAAGTGTGCCCACTAACTGACTCAAGCTTTAGTGTGTCTTTTCAACACCCTGTAAATGAATCACTTGTCTGTGGTAAGGAAACCGCAATTTACATTTAAATTGTTCTACAGTGTGAACTAACTTAAGTGTGAGCTTAAGTTACTATAGTTTTGCCTGGTCTGATGTCTGACTCAGTCTGTTTTTGCTTTTAGTGGTGATGGAGGTGATTGACTCGAGACAGGTAGCCTGTAAGCTCTACAAGGGTTTATCTGATGCTTTGATCTGCACTGATGACTTCATTACCAAAGTAGTCCAGAGGTAGGTATAACAGATGGCAGATGCTTATCTTGAAGACTTTTTGCATTTGTGCTCCTCATACATCCTTATAACATATTAGTGTAAGCAAAATAATAAAGTATTGATATATAGTGGCAGGAAAACTGGTTGAAAGTAGTTGAGCTGTCCACAGGGGCTGCAAAAGAAAAAGAAAAATGTTCACTAGGGTCTATGTACTCGTGAAATTAAAAATTAAAATTAGAACCATATATTTGAAACAAAATATTGAATTTTTTTCAAAATTTTTGTTTATGGCCTCTTGATAAAATGGTCTAAAAAGGCTCAATGTGATATTGAAAAAATGTCACCTGGAAATAATTCCTCTCCCATCTTTGTTCCATACTTTCAAGCAAGAATGTAGAGCTGTATCCTTTTTGAAACCTTACAGAGAGAAAAACTTTATTTTGAAGCCCCCCTGTGGTGAAAATCAAGTTCGTAAGGTTGTTACAAACTAGTTTTTAACAAGTTTTTAACGTGTGTGTAAAGACAAGACTTGTGTATGGATCGACATGTATGGATTAACTGGTTCTCACCATGAATATAGCCATAGATTCTGGAATGGCGTTAACAAGGACATAAACAAGTTTTTAACATTGTTTTCTCCTTAAAACTGCAGTGTACCAAAGAAAGTTTCAAAAACACAGTTTGAAACAGCCTCTGTTTCTTACCATCACAAACACCTAACCAATCCCTTCCCAGGGTTTAAAGTTCTCCAGCGTGCTGCGTAAAAAAAAAAGATAGTCCTACATTTAAAAAAAAAAAACTTGATAACACAATCTAATTTCACGAGTTCGCCTACCAATGGTATGAAAGGAACACAGCTTTCACTCTCAACCAAAGTAACATTACTAGCCAATCAGAAGTTGTTGCTCTTATAAAGACGAGACGCGTATTATAGCAGAGAAATGGAAAAGAAGTGGCTGCATCTCGAGCGCGACAAATTGAAAAAGCTGCGAGGCGCAATGGTCAAAGATGTTTATCTAGCGCCATATTTACATGGAAAAGCTATTTAAAAAGCAGCAGAGCTTTGTAAACCATTCAAAATAATCACGTCATCTCCATAAGATGATTTCCTGAACAAATTTACCAGTAGTTTTGAAAAGGATTTTAATTTACCAGTAAAGACTGTATGCGTGAAAGGGGCTAAACTCTGCATACGCGGTGAGTTTGGGTTGCTTAACGTTCATCTTGGAAAACCGTGCGTTATCTCACTAGATTTGTAACATAAATCATTTATAAACCTGTGCCTTTTTTTTTTTTTACAGTCTATGGTGCCAGCACAGGAGAATATATCAGCATATTTCTAATTATGCGATTGAATGTACGTTGCGATTTCAAAATAAAAGTTTCTGACTTTGCATATGGCCAAATATTAAAATTAAATGGATTTAAACGTCGTTGAATCACATGAAACATCACCAGGCCATTGGCGCCCTCTGCAGTTTTTTTTTTTTTTTTTTTAATATATATTTATAATATAAGCATATTACATGTACTTTAACAGTGAAACCATGTAATTAACAGTAAAACCATGTAATTACTTGGTTTTGATACTTTATTTGAGCCAATTATTATTCCCTCATCATTAGTTTATATATAAATATAGTCATATTAAAGCCTGTTTTTCAGCTCATAATTTTCCAAGTGTATGATATGTGCTTTCTTTCTTGAGGACAATCATATATTCATGAAAAAAAAAATTAAAAATCAGTTTGAATAAGGAACCCCTGCCTTCCACTTGTGGGGCGGGGCTTTTAATATTTTTTTATCTTCACTGGTCATAGGTTTCTATGTTAAATGTGATTTTGCAGCTTTGAGCAGTGTAACCAATCACATACATATCTGTTGATTTCATGGACACAGTGGGCATTTTGAGATGTTTAAGCATCATAGTCCACTTACCTCTCAAAATGAGTTTTGTTCAGTGCTGGGTTCTGCTTGTTTGTGAATCCTCTCATTATAACAAAGTGTAGACGTGATGCAGTTAAGAGATTGTGCAGTGTAGAGCTTCATTGATTATTTATGCGTATTTATGCGTTTATTTGTAGTGTGATCTGCTGCAGAAGCCAGTGAAATTTTGTCCAGGCAATAATAAAAATAAAGACAGAATTTTGAAACTTTACGATATGAGCCCTCATGTTTTGCTTGTATATAGTGTTGTCTCTGTAATACTAATGAGTTCTGACATATCACACTTCCACTACCTTTACTTCCAATACCTTTCACAACTGTCTTGATAACTTGTTATATGTAAAATCTTTGAAGTGACTCCCATGAACACAGAATCGCGATGAATGTTGATCTAGAGTTCATTTTAATTTTAACCCTCTATAGGAGTAATTGTGAATTTACAGCTTAAAAAATAATTGACTTTATATTTTACATATATTTAGGAGTAAAATCATTTTCCAAAATTTGTTTTCTTCATCTGACCTTTGACCTTTTTTTTTAGGGATCCGTCATTTATAACTGACGTTGTCCCATTAGGGTAAATTATTTTTGGCAAATTGTCTGAAACTTCACACACAATCAAATGCTTTTTCACTATCTGAAAAGAAGTGAAAAGGTCTTTTTCAAAAAACATTAAAAAATTTTATGAACATTCAATTTTTTTCTTGTGCTGCTATATTTGATTTTGAACTCCCGCATGAAAATGTCTAAAACTTGACACAAATTCGGATGCAATTTCACTGCCTGAAAACCATGTCTTAGTGTTTCAAAAGCATTAAAACAACTTTAACATTGTGTTTCATCTTGGAATTTCAAATCAATTATCATAGCACAAGTGAAAGTCAACAAGACTCTTCTTTTTCAGTGTACTTGTGCAGTCATCATTGGAGCGTCGCTGCCTTTCAGTATAGTAATGCTGATAGACAATGGCATCTTTCCTGATCTCTGGTTGTTGTATGGATCACATCTTTCAAACTGGCATACAGTAATGTAACCAAATGCCTAACTTCCACAACAACCTATTCTTCATCACTGCCCTCACGCTAATTGCTTCTATCCTCATTGGTCCTAACCAACTTGTTTTATTACTACAACCTGATTTTATAATGCACTCATATCACTATCATCAATACTTTCTGAAATAAGTACAGATTTGTCTCTCCATCTTCTGAAAATCTTCCAAAAATGAACCTAAAACACATGCATGAAGGGTATTATACTGCCTGCCAATGCTGGTCAAAAGTGCCAGCTATACCAAATATGCATCACATAATAGGACTTCAGACGCTCAGATTTGTTAGTCTCTGAGTTGTTGTTTTTATAAAAGTGCATTAAAAATGACAAAAAATCTTTAGAAAACACATTTGGATGTATAATTATATTTTTTATAACTTGAATTTATGTGTGTTTTCTAGTCTAAAATGAGCTCACTATGGAGCCTTGAGAGCATATGACCTAACGTGCTAATGTCTCCTTTACTACTTAGTTACCAAAAATGTGAAGCACATGGCTAATAAATTTTAATTTTACTGGTTGAAGGGGATGTCATTTGACATCACTAAAATAAAATTTTGTTGGTTGAACATTAATATTGTATTTTAAATGCAATTTTCTTAGCGTCATTTATAAATGACGATATCCCATAGAGGGTTAACATATTAATAGATTAATAGAATAATAGAATAAAGACCAAAGATTACCTGTTATATTCACCCATAGCGAATTATATCTCATGTTTAACTACTACAGAGACATCAGAGCCAGCTTCAAATGTCAGAAGGACTAGCCGAGGTTATGCTCCTCTTGTCGGGATACATGAGCACTGAGCGCCCGCTGATCGCTGGAGCTCACATCTCCAAAATCGGTGAAGCACATTTTCAAATAGGTGCTGTCTTTATGAATAAACCGCAGATTTGAGTTTTAAAAAAACTACATTCTCACCTGAAATACTTTTAAAACTACATTTCATGACACAATAACAGTAATATTTTAAAAATATGTGAATAAATGGTGGTTGAAATTAGGGCTGTGCGATTAATCGAAATCTAACCGCATTTGCGATTTGAGACGTTGCGATTTACTAATCGCAAAGCCTGCGATGTGGACGCGTTATGACTCTGTTCCATAGCAAATGCATGACTGCCAGCCTTGAGTGGCAGTCTTACTAACCAATAGAGTGAGCGCTCCTCCGTTCTCCCCAATCAGCACTGCTCTAGCCAACTGCGTAACGCCCACCATTTAAAAAAACAGAAAACAAAAAAACAAATAGCGCACACACGACTCTGCGAGAGAGAGAGTGGGATTATGGCGTCTGCAGGGTCAGATCGATAGTTAGAAAATTAATACTAAAGAAAAACTTATGTAATATGAGAATACTTCGGCTTCGAAATGACAGACACCGAACAAAAAAGGTAATTTGCAAGAGCTGTGCCACAACACATAAGAGCTCCCTTATCGGTTCTGCTTTTAGTACTGGAGAATAAAAGATACATTCTTATGTGTATTAGTACATGGACGTTATCTTACATATTTTATCTCCCCAACAGGTTCTAACTTGAAATAAGTTTATAATGTATGTTCGGTATTCCCAATTCAGAAGACCGCCTGTGTCTCTAAATGCTTCACATACTCGCTCCTCTCTGCCCCACGCGGCACGAATCCCATGTCTCTCACTTGCCGCACACACGCAGCCTGTCTCGTAATGCTCGTTTATACTCGTGCCCGGCTCCGCACCGCAAGTCTCTACGAGCACATCTGGCAATATGGACGAGGCTTGACGCATGCACGCAACCTGTGTCAGCTCGCGCCTGGCTCCGTGTTTAAAACAAACGTAAATTCAGTGTAACGGCTTGTTAATTTCACTTGGATGAAATGAAACATTCAGCACATTTTCCACTTGTTCTTAAAATCCCAAGTTCTTAAAAATGAATAAATCAGCCTGTAAATTATGTAATACTTTGATAATTGACTTAAGTAAATTAAGTAAATTCTGTAAAAGTAGTAATACCATTATAATTTTCCCTGCTGAAAAAAACAAAAGAACCCCTGCAAAAACACAACAGAAAATTTAATGGATTTAAGGGTTATAATGGGAATTGGTTTTAATTGGTTTAATTTAATTGGTTTTATTGGTTTTAATATAATGGTGTCTACTGGCATTTGATGGATTCTGTTGGTGGAATGTAATCTGGCAGATGAGAACCAATAGAACAACAGTAATTCCTATTGGAATAATGCCCAAAACACACTATAAAAAGGAATTTTGTAATGGGTTTAATGGAAGCCATAAGAATTTCTGTGACGGTTTCTATTGGTTTTTATTTGTTTGTTTGTTTTTTCAGCCGGATAACGATACCCATACTGTGCTGCACACTATTGACAATATTGAGCTGAAGCTTGACTTTGCAAAATTAAAATTGCAAATCAAATCACAATCGCAATATCTGTCAAAAAAATCACAATAAGATATTTTCCCCAAATCGCACAGCCCTAGTTGAAATACAGTGCTGCGTGAACTCAATAAATCAGCATGTTCGGTGCCCAAGTCCCACCCCTGAAAGTTCAAGACCTTTGAAAAAGTACTACCTTGCAAGTAGGGACTTTCTGAGGGGCAAATTTGTACCCGGAACTTTATTTAGATCCTGGTTCCTGCGGTGGAAACATACCGAGTATTGGAGGGCCAGGATGAATGGCCCTGACGGGTTGGATGACTGAATCCTAATGTGCCGCCTTGCTGGCAAGGATCCTGTATAAATTATGCATACTGTGCATTCCATACTCCAAGGGATGGTGCTTGTATCTAAGAGTATCAGTGGGGCAGTGCCAGAACAGGTTTAAGGTGGATTCAAGTATGTCTGTTTCTATATGTGTATGTGAGGCTCTCTGAGATGACTGAGCCTTCTTGCTTTTTCAGCTGTGTTTATGCTCTAGAGGCATGCCTGTAGATAAATAAGCATAAAAGCTATGATTAAATAATAGTTTACACTGATCACATAAATGCCAACAAACACCAACATTCGAAGTTTGTTTATTGGGATAAAAAAGAACTTTGTAGGCGTGTGATGGATAAGTATGAATAAGCATTTTCCTAAATGGCTAGCAGAGCCAAACAGCGTTTGCCCTTTGTTTACATTTTTGCTGCAACATAAAATTAATGATAAAAACTATTAATGGAAAACACATCAACAAAGAATAAAGCATACAGGTTGCAGCCAATGAACAACAGCCTCTGCTGTTATAGTGGGAATTACTCCATCTTTGAAGAAAAGCTTTTGGGCGAATCATTGAACTCACGTTGATTGAGGAAGCTGTCCTCTGTAAAATGTCCAGCACAGAGAGCTATATTTGGATTATAATTTTCTGGAACAGAGTTAAAAATATATTTTAACCATTGTTCCCCCAAGTTCAGCATCCCTAGGAAGGCTGAACAAGGAGGCCCTGCAATCGTGGTAAAAATCTTTTCAACGGCATGGCAACAACACTGTACTACAACTACTCTTCCTCTTCTGTGAAGCAGCCAAACATGGCCCCCCTCCTCTGTTGCGTGCTTCCAGGGTCCAGGGTTTATGTAAATTTCAGGGTTTGTGATGTCACTAACCCAGGAAGTAGCTCGTTGTGGTCCCTACAAATGACATCTGTGACAAGTGTTTAAAATATGCTATTTCTGCTGGATTAAGTGCTTATATCATATTGCTTACACATAGGGAACGGTAAAGTTTTTATGTATTGCAGTTTGCTTGTGTAATTCATTGTGAGTTGGCTGGCTTTTTTTATTATGTTTATTAAAATGACACTGTGTCTTTACTTTGGGCTTTCAGAAACAATGTTTGCAATTTTTCCAACTGTAATTGCGTGTATATATGATGGTTATTTTGACCGTGTGCTGGAAAAAAACAAAAATTAAACACACTTTTTACACTCACAACCTAAAGCTGAGGCATTGTAGTGCTTTGAGTGGCAGTGAGCAGAGTTCTGCCACTGTAGTGGACATTTACTGTCAGCGTGTAGTCAGAATGCAGCGCGCCTAAAGCAAGCCTGAGAACAAAACAGACCAGACTCATGACATGGAAGAAAGTACAGAAACCTTTCTTTTCACAGTTCTAGTTTCTTTCTTTTTTTTTTTTTTTTTTGAGAGAGACTTTTCGGCTGTTGGCATTGACATTAGTGCTTTTTGGTAAAGAATATAGAAATATTGAATAAAAATCATGGATCGAAATCATAATATTGATTAAAAAAATCATGATAGTGTGTGTATATATATATATATATATATATATATATATATATATAAATAATGTGACGAGTCGGCTGCCTCCCCCCTTAATATCATCACCATCCCGTCCCTTATTTGCCGCCCTTCACCAGACTCCTGACGGGAGTGGGTGGGTGAGAGGAGGGGCACTGATACTAGCCAGGTCTTGCGGCATGTGATGAGGCACACCTGAATCGAATAGGTCCTCATCACCGCCGCCGTTTAAATGCCGAGCGCGCCTCTCCTCGAGAGACCGGTCTCTTCCCCCGTGCATGCACGCTGGTGTCCTTGTGGGTCCAGAAAGGGAGCGTAGAGGGACTTCTGCACCTCCAGAGATGTGAGTGGGCGGACCCGGAGTCCAGAGCGAGACCGCACCCGTGATTCAGCCGTCGGGCCAGGATGCCGGGCCGACTAGACCCGTTGAGTGCTGCCGTGGACCAAGAGATAGACGAAGCCGCTAGAGAAGCTGCCGTCCCTCGCGCCCCGTTCCTCCGAGGGGAGCGCGTGCGGCCGCCGGACTCCGCCCCTTCCCTGGACCCTTCCTCCTTGAACACTGCCCCTCCTTCACAAACCTCGCAGCACGACGAGGACACCAGATCCCCCTTGTTTATTTTGGACACTTTTTTTCCCCCTTTGGACACTATTTTGTTATTTCTGTTGAATAAAAGCCTCTCCGAGGCCTGACGCCACACCCACTGTGTCTGTCGTTTGCTCCTCCCGCCACTATATATATATATATATATATATATATATATATATATATATATTTTGTCTGTCATCCATATTGCACAGCCCTAGTTTGCAGTTCCAAAAACTTGGCTAATTTCTCATCAACTTTGCCTGCTGGGATGACACTGATGCAAAAAAGATCTGCTGAGGATGAAGAGGATTCATGTTGTTATATGAGTCTGGTTAGCATCAGTCAGCAGGAGTGGGTGAACTTTCTCAAAGGGTGGAATGGTGCTTATACTTGTTCACAAGTGCCTTCATAGGGTATGACTGCTGTGCCAATCTTAGATGCTCAGCTGTAAAGGCTTGATTTATGTGATAAGTCTTGCGGGTCCCATGCCACTGCAGGTATAGTGAATGAAACTTAGTATAGAATAGAGCTTTGCAGTTTTGACACATTTCAGTGCATTGTTCTGAGGAATAATTCCTCCTCCTCTCCTTTCAGGCTAAGCTTCTGAACTGCAGCAAATAAAAGCTTGACCAAGGATCACATAAGTATTCAAGGTGTTCTTTTATATCAGCATAACTTTTAGCAATACAGATATGTCCCAGATCTGTGTAGGAATAATGTTGTTCAACTTGATAGTGGTGAAGTATCTTTGACTGTCTGGTTATTGATGTCATGGCATATTAGCATATTTTTACAATTGTTGCAGGATTTCTTAAAATTACACTGTGCAGCTAAGTGTGACTTTCCACATTTCCAACTGCACTTGTTCAATTGAATCACCTGTTCACCTGTGAGCTGATGAAAATTAAGACACTAAGGAAATTGAAGGGATGATAGGCTTTGCTTTTCACTTGGTTCTCTGTTGAAGTGGTAGGTTTAACAAGGTGTGCTTGATGAGAGACTGCCTGCTATATGCAAGATGGTAGCTGGCCTTGATCTTTGATCTTCAAGTTTCTCAGTCCTTTGCTTTATCAACCTTTTGTATTGAATGTTTTCTACTGTCTCACTGTTCTGACACAATGACTGATGATCAGACTGCAGGCATTCTGAGAACTCCTGAAGTGTAAAAGTGAACGCATGCTTATGTAGCATATGACTTCAAAAAGCAGCTCATACAGATAGGTACTCAACCAGAATGAATTTTTTACCACTGCTACCACCACATTTGCAAAATACATTTCCAGCTTTGGGCTGCTAAGTGGCTCTTTAACCACAAACTTTTACAAGTTATCAGGCAAGCGTATCAAGGCACATTTTTGCGAGTAGCAGTCAAATTTGCCTTGACAGTGGCCTAGATTTGATGGTTGCAGTTGGTGGGTAATCTAGGAAAAACACTCAAGTTAAAATAATTAATAAGTAAATTTAGTACTTATGAACTTATTTCTTATTTAGAACAAATTCAAGCAGCATAAATGCCACGACTGTGAGTCAAGACTGCTTATATTTTACAGTATGTTACACAGTATTTTAGACTTTTAGAAATTTTAACAGGTGTGCAGTATCATTTATATAATTAAATCATGTTATATTGCCCTAAAATAAGGGTGGTTTACTTTGCATTGGAGCATGAAAAGTGGTAGCCTGTTCAATAAATGGTTTTATAGGCCATGCTAAATGTAAGTATTGTCACATTACTTAATATTTGTCACACATACAAATGTTGGAAATTTACATTTAATAATTACACTAATAAAACTACATGCATTTCAACATGACATTCAAATACTTTATTTGCTATGTCCTTTTTGTTGATAACTACTCCACGACAAGATATCGATCTATGAATTTAGAAATCGTTGAGTTTTTTAATTCCTTTCTTCATTTTAGATAAAAATGAGAGAATGGTGTATTATTTGATATGCTATTGATATTTAATTAAGAAACATTGTGGCCATGATTTGGCTGAAATAATGGAATTAAAAGAAGGAATGGATTAATAAAACATTCTCACTTTTAAACTCACCAGTTCTCTCATTGTAATCATGTCGTGTGCAGTGTAGCCAGCTTCTTTGGTTATAGTTAACTTAATTTTTTTACGCAGCCACATTTAAATTCAGGAGTGAATCTGCTAAATTATGATTGACAGTAATAACTAGGGCCGCCTCCCTAATAGTCGACTAAATGTAAGAAGAGGCTTAGTCAACTAAAATGTATTAGTTGATTATTCGCAGAAAACGAACAAGACACACATTCGGCCGTCTTGATCTCCGTGCACTGGAGCCTGGCATAAAAATTAACCCAAACTCAGTGTATAGGCTACTTGCCTCACAGACATGAGAAATGTATCTACATAAAACTTGAAATGTCTACTTTAAAATTAACCGAATCAAATAAAAAAAACAAATACTCTCTGATTATGTAATCCATATTAAAGGTGCATTTGTCTCTAAAGTTGTGTCCGCTGTACAGCAATTCATCTTTGCAGCCGACGACGAGAGAACTGAGAACGGCAGCACCTGAGTAAACAGTGCTCACATTCTCCCTCTTGTTCGCTGTGGTCGTTAACAGTTCTGCCTAATACAGACAAAATCTGTCTAATAATCAGATAAAACTATTAAACAAAGGAATTAAAATGTATACAAAAAAGTATTATAACAATTGTTTTTATATTATTAGTAATAGAAAGGCAAACATTATAATAGGCTACTTTTTCGTTTGCCATCAGCATTCAGCAAATACGCATTTATATAATTTAAACATCTTTGAATAACTAATGAACATTTAATTTCACAAACCTTGCAAACTTAGTCAAATCCAGTTGTGAGATCTTGTGAAGTGTGCATTTCTATCCTTCATGATCGTGTGTTCTCTGCGTGATGGTGGGTCGGTGTGAATTGAATGCAGACAGGAGGAGATTTCGGCTTCATTGGAGACGCGCAATCGACAAACTTTAATCTTGTGATTTCAAATTATGCTGCGCTTTATGCATTTGCCCACTGTCATATGTCATTTTCACTGTGTGCTCTATGTAAATGAGCGTTACCTTGGATTTAGTTGAAAAAATATGATTCAAAATGCACACAAACTTCCTTGAATACTGAGTGCCCTGTTGGTTACAGTGTTTACTTCCTTTTTAATTATATTTTTATTAAATATTTATTTATTTGTGAAAAATACTTTGTCATCTAAAGTATAAGGATGTTTATTTTACACATTTATTTTTTTTTATCCATTTTAAAATGATTACAAATTTCTTAAATATTTCTTAAAATAAAATTATATCGGCTTTATATCGGCCATCGGCCACCCTGCTTTCCAAGATATCGGCATCGGCTGTCAAAATAACCAACATCGGTCGACCACTAAAGTAAAATTTAAATATGTAGCCTACTTTTTTTTATTTTTAATCAAGCATGGCCAGATGCTTGTACTTTTAATTGAATTAAAAATTTTACTGAGTATCTGCACTTTCACTTAGGTATAATTTCTGAGTACTTTTTAAATAAACACAACCCCTCTAAATAACAAACACTCCTTTCTAAATACAAGTGTGGACACTTTTGGTAGAAATCAGCAGTATGAGACACCTTGGGAGTTGAAAAAGCATATTTCTCCATATTTCTGCTAGATTAAACTTGCACATTGAGGTTTATTAGTCAAACTGTTCTTAAATAACTTGTAAATGACTTCAACAAATTGAAAGTGAATGAGAGGCTATCCACCTTATTTTTCAATGTGGAAGTAAGCTGTTGTGTACGTTTTGTTAATGTGTGAGACTTCCGATTTATTACTATATGGAAATAACAAGAAGAATATCAAAGTGTAGTAAACGATAAAACTGTTTGCACTACAAACAAGTGTGTTTATAATTAAGACAATACAATAAAATAATAAATATAATTTTTTAAAAATGCTGGGTACAGAAACCAAAAGAATATAATGTTAGTTGTCTTAGTTCATTTAGCAAATAGATGTTTCCTTCAGTTATTTTCACAATTAATTATGCCCATTATTATTATTATTATTTTTCTCAATGGTAGCCTACTCCCATCTTTAATTTAATAGCATTAGAGCTGCTCCATTGCAGGGAACCACTCGTTATGAATCCTGTAACTGTGATAAACATATTTTCTGAAATGTCATGTTTTTTTAAACATGCTGTGACATATACGCCAAAGCAACTCATGTAATGCAATTAACATCAAGCAAGCAAAACAAAAAAAAAACTCAAAAAATAAATGCTAATAGCTTTTGATTAGTTTTGCATATTGGAATGAAACTCAAGGTATTGATAGATTTTTTTTTGAGTCATACCAAGAACAATGATACCAGTTATGTCTCAGGGGGTAGAACTTCCTGTCCATGATTTTTAATTGACTCATAATTTCATATTGACACCAAACTTTGTGTCTGGCATTGACACCCTGCCCTGACAACACCGAATCAGTTGCGAATTGTCCCTGTAATTGCTGCCTGCAGTCTTCTTTAAAGCCTCAAATTACCCAACAGTTGAGCAGACTTTGTCTCTAGCTAGAGCAGCAGTAATATGGCTTTTATGATGTATTTTTGTCTATATAGTATTTGGAGGTGGAAGTTATTTTAATCTCCCTGCAGTCACTAATTTTATCCCTTAAAACAATTCTTTGATAATCAAAAGAGCATATTTATTTTTCCCCCCATGGAAATAATTTGTCTTAAAACAGCTTGAGTATAACTACACCCTTACCTCATTTTGTATATGGGCAATTCCATGCAAATGTCAACCCTACCATGAAAAAATAAAGTTTTTACCAAAAGAACAAAACCCTGTTTAAGTTGTGAGTTTTGGTCTGTATTTTACTGCATTAACGTGCTTTAATGGAAATTTGAAGGAAATCGCTATGTTTATCCACCACATATGAGGGGTGCACCTATAGTAAAAATAAATTTTCATTCGACTGTGTTTCATGTTTTCAAATGAGATATCAAAGACTGCCCATTTTTTAATTTGTGTCAACAGTAAGTATTTTGTCGAAAGATGGAGGCTTGTCTGAAAAGTAAATAAACTCACTTGGTCTAAACGGCGATTATTTTTGGATTTAAAAGGGCTAGATTTATGACGTCAGGACGCTTCAGCCCTGTGTCACGTCCGTAACGTTTTAAAGATTAAGTTTATATCCTATAGATAGAAAAGTTATAAAGCCAACTTATGGCCATGCTAATTATGATCAACAGCTCATCTCCATTATTTGTTCTTATCAACCACCATATTGCATTACAGACGTGACCATTACGGACGCTTCATATTAAATCATATGCATACTGGCACGCACGTTTACCTTGTTGCTGATGACTGATAGCCTGTGTGTGGCTATACTGCTGTGATCTGTTTCAGGCTTTCCATATCATGACATTTTAGAAATGAATTCACTGTAACATTTCAGAAATTGCATTCTCAACGTGAACATCGCAAGATTTAGGCTGCATTTGCTGTGCGGGTCAGAAATGCACAGGCGGACTAAAGAAAAAATCGCCAAAACTTTTTTAAATGTCATATAATGTTCGTTATCAATATTATCTTTAAACCTTTTATGTGTTTCAAAAAAACTTGTGTCGCTATTTGCGTTGCATTCATGCAGAGAGCAAGATTTTTCGGCACGCACATGCAGAGTGTGACGCTCAAGAGATGTAACATCATTCTTGTCTAAATATTTTTTTCTTCATTACAAATTTTGTTTGGTTTTATTTTGTATCATTGCATGTTAAAAATAATTCACTATGTAATGCAGATGCAAAATGCTAGACTGCGAATAAGATTAGCTACAGTTTCACATTTTATAAATATTTGTACAATATATTCAGCATATTTAACAACCTGTTTTATATCTATTTTTTTGCATAAGCGATTTATTAAAACAAGTTTATGACTTTGACATGTCTTGATCAACAGCAACTAATGATCAACGAATTGGAGCGGCATCGGCCCGTTAGATCATTTTAAAACGTCAAATATAGACTTCAATTTGCAGGTTAGAACTGCATCTGTCTCGGATGTAGACTGGTGAAGATTTATTTTAATGCGGATCCCACACTCTAGCGTTAACCTAATAGCTCTAAGCTATTATTCATATTCAAGTGTTTGTGCGGAAAAGAATGCCCATGCATGACAGGGAGGTGCCCGCGCGATCACTTACATTTTTTCCTAATAATGAAACAACTTTAATAATATAATAATAAATATAGCTGCAAGCAGCAATGATGGGGCCAAGCACTCCAATGGCAAAATGAGAAGTTAAGCATGGCATGGAGCATCAGACCAAAAGCAACGAGTAATTGAAGCCATTTTAGGATGATTTCAATTGAAATGGCTGAAAAATCATAAACACAATCTCTAGTAATATGATTAAATGGCTTATTACTTTTGACCACCAGGTGGCGCTGTAATCAAATCATATTAGTGTGTTCTGTGTGAGGTGACAATGGCACACACAAAGTTTGTTGTCATTATGTCAAAGCTTTGCAGAGATATAGCCTCAGAGTCATTTTGGCACCATGCCTAAAATTTGTAGTGGCGCTGTACGAAAACTGTTTTGTCTATCGACACGAAATCCATAACTTTTTGCCAACATGGTCTGCAGATGATCTGATTCGATTTTGGTGAAAATCGGGCAAACGGTTGAGGAGGAGTTCGAAAAAGTAGGTGAACATGAATCAAAATGGCGGACAGGAAGTTCAGCCAATTATGGCAAAATTGGTATCCATGTTCTCGGCATGAACCAAGGAATCTATCAATACCAGTTTGATTACAATAGGCTAATGTAAGCAAAAGTTATAATTAAATTTCTAAAAATGTTAACTTTTGACCACAAGGTGGCGCTGTCCCCAAACTTTTTGAGTATCATCAGGGCATGGTGCTGAAGAAGCATACCGAGTTTCGTAACGATACGTCAATGCGTTCGTAAAATATAGCGTCTTAATACAAAATTCAAAATGGCCGACGCCCAAAATGGCTGACATGGGAAAATTGGATATCATTCGACTCGGCATGAGCCAAGGAATAAGAGGAAAAAAGAATTTTGTTTCTAGCCCTCACGGTTCAAAAGTTATTAGCATAAACATGAGTGCAACTTTGGACAGTTGGTGGCGCTAGAGGGATTGACTTAAAGACACCAAATTTGCTATGATGACAGGTCAGACTGTCCTCTATCAGTGTGCCAAATTTTACAACTTTCCCGCAAACGGTTCTATGGGCTGCCATAGACTTGCGGCGGAAGAAGAAGAAGAAAAAGAATAAATATAGCTGCAAGCAGCAATGACGGGGCCAAGCACGTCAGCGGCAATATGAGTAGCTAAGCATAGCATGGAGCATTAGACCAACTTCAGCAATGAGTAATTGAAGCCATTTTAAGATTATTGTAGTCCAAATGGCTGAGAAATCATTTAAAACTACTAGTAATAAGATTTAATGTCTCTTCACTTTTGACCAACAGGTGGCGCTGTCACCAAACTGATGTGGCGTGGTCAGTGTGAGGTGACAATGTCACATACAAAGTTTGGTGTGAATATGTCTAAGTTTCACTGAGATACAGCCTCAGATGCAGTTTGTCATCTTTCCAGCAAATTCGTTGATGCGCTAAACGAAAACCGTTTCGTATATCGACACGAAATCCATAACTTTTTGCCAGAATGGTCCGAAGATGATCCGAGTCAAATTTGGTGAAAATCGGACTAACGGTCTAGGAGGAGTTCGAAAAAGTAG
>JAFVLL020038384.1:0-71377 GCA_021397915.2 Tor tambroides | reverse complement strand
GATGGTCTTGGTGACTGTTACATCATCAATGCACTTTTTGATGTAGGCAGTCACAGTTTCAGCATACTCCTGCAGGTCTGTGTGGTTGTTGTAGGCCGCCTCTTTAAACATGTTCCAGTCCGTGCACTGAAAGCAGTCCTGTAGTGTTGAGGTAGCATTCTCTGGCCAAATTGTGATGAGTTTTTGAACCGGTTTGGCGCGTTTCAGAAGTGGTCTATATGCTGGGATTAGCATAACAGAGATGTGGTCTGAGTACCCGAGGTGGGGACGGGGTTTCACAGTGTGTGCATGATACGATCGCAAAATATAAACTATTTCTTTCATCTTGACCTTTGATCGGTTTAACATCTGTATTATTAGGGTCTAACGATAAAAATGTTCTTTGTTTATGCTAATTACACACACAAGAATTAAACAGATCAAACTATTATTATCTATGTGTGAACAAACCCTGAGTCAGAGCTACATAAACCGCAGATGTTTCTTGCTGATGTTGCACAAGACATTGTTTTTTGTATAATTGGTTCTTTAGAAATTATCACTGCATATGCGTGTAAAGATATTTCTGACAGAATGTCTTCATCAACTTGCCTGATCAAAGAACGAGCCAATGAAAAGATGCTGTATGCTATAAAATGCATGTGGCACATCTAGGTATTAAAACTTAGTTCGTATAGTAAAGCATACTGAAAAATATTATGAGTAGCATGCTATTTTGAACATCTTTGAGGTGAAAAGCTAAGAAATGGGTGTTTCTAAGAAATAATTCACAAACAGGAAATTCTTGCTTTGATGGATCTCACACAGTAAAGACTGATTTATTTTGTTCATCTTGTTCTTGAAAAATAATGCTTCCTTAACGTTTCAATAAGTGGGTTTGAAGCATCAGACAGATCGTGCCTGTGAGCACAATAAATCACACCGAAGAGACAAAGAGAGAACGCAACAGTCTGTCTAATGGAGGAAAACACCAAAGAAAAAAAGCATGCTTTCTTAACAAACAATTATAACTTTGATTTGTAATTATTAATGGATTGTCTTTTAGATGGATGATATTATTACAATATTTTAGGAAAAGAATTAAGGTGAAAACCATACCTTACCTGCATAAACCATACCCGCTAGTCATTCTGATCATCTTCATACTCCATATTCATTTCCTTTTATTTTTTATGCCCGATGGGATACCAGAGGCACCTGAAACACAAATTTTACCTGTTACTTTGAATGAATTGAATTGAATGAATGAATGAATGAATTAAAAATTGACTGACTAAACTCAATGACTAAAATACATAAATAGATAAATGAATTAATTGAACAGGTAAGTAGATTAATCAACAAATGACTGACTGAATAAATAAAGAGATTGATAAATAATTGAAAGACTAAATTAACAAATAGATTAATAAACAAATACTTGACTAAATAAATAAATACTTTTTTTTAAAAAATACAAAAAAATACTGTTCAAAAACAGCTGTTTAAAATATTTTTAATCTAAACCAAATATAAAATAAAGTGACTAACTGAATAGATTAACAAATGGCTAAAATAAGATAGATAGATAGATAGATAGATAGATGATTAAATGATTAAATAAATTCATTCAAACATAATCACAAACTAGACTATCTACACAGACTAAGTGAAAACCAGTAGTTGCTCTGTGATTTTTTTTTATAAGGTTGTGTGATAAAAATATAATTAACTGATTAAAAACAACAAAGTACGTTTGTGAAACACATATTTACTAGACGCTCTTTATGTCTGGGAAAACTCGTCTGTTATGAATGAAGGAATACGGACCTGAGACAAAGAAGAGAGAGAAAGAAAGAAAGACAGATGAGCTGTCTCTCTCAGTAATGTATGCGTTTGTGCTTCACAAACTATTTCTCCATATTGTCTGGAGCGACAGCTGAAGGTCTCTGGATAATGTGACATCTCAGAGAAGACACTGTGATGGTTTTACCTGCCTGGATAAAGGTGAATCGCTTTATCTTCCTGTTCTTCCAAAAGCAAGACATCTGCTCACAGACAGATGAGAAACACTGTTAAAAACTCGAGGAACATTCATCCTGGAATCTCTGGGAAGCAGATCTTGGACTGGTTTTCCAGTAAAGGTGGATTTAAATGCCATCCTTCTCTTTCCCAGAACATCCCACATGAGCCAATCAGAGAACATACAGTTTTCCATACAGATCCGACCTCCAACAGACTCGCTGTAAACAGCAAAGCTGCGCCAATATAACTGTCATCGGCCAATCAGGTGCTGACCTGTAAAAGTCAAGAGAAATAAAGTTAAAAGCTTTCAAGTTGCTCATTAAACTCAACTTATATGAGAAAATGCATTTTGAGTTCAGTATGATGGGAATGATCAAGAAACTCAAATGTTTGCTGCTCATCTGATCTTTATAGAGCTCATCAAATCATAAACTTTTGTCTTTTGTGGCTTTTAGTTTATGTGCATTAGCTTTGAGCTCATCTATATGCTAGCGAACTCACAAAAGTAAAGGTTAAAGTAATGGAATAAAGGCTCTTTAATACTTTATTTAATATTTTATTTTAATATTTAAAATATATATTTAAACTCAAAACCCCCTTTTCAAAAAATGCTCTTTAAAAAATTATCTAAAAATGAAAAAAGGTTTCCTAAAATAGTGTATTAAAAATATATTTATTTATAGTATATTTAATACTGTTTTAATATTGAAAATATATTTAAAATATCAATATGTCCAAAGCAAAAATATATATAATTATAAAAATAATTGAAAACTTTAATATATCCAACTCAAACCTGTTTTTTAAAAACTAAAACTTGAAAAACATCTGCTAAATAAATAAATAAATATTGTTGTATGCCTCATCTTTTTATACCCAACCCCAGCATCCTTTTCCAAAATAACCTTTCTAATTTATCAAAAAAAATGTAAAAGAGTTTTTAATATTATCTTATTTAATAATTTATTTAATATTAATATTTTTTTTATTTAAATATTTAGTACGACCAACTCAACCATTCATTTTCATTCATGTGTGTTTTATTATTTTTTAAATATATGTAAAAAAAAAAATCCAATTTCACTTCTAGTAATGGTTGGTAGTTGGCCTCAAATACACTCAGATGACATGTCATGCTGCTCAAATAAAACAGATCAATATTTTAAAAGTATCACAGAAAGTTTCACCCTTTAGCACCTTGAACATTAATCTGAGATCCAAGAAAGTACAACCCGAATTCTGGAAATGTTGGGACATTTTTTAAATTTGAATAAAATGAAAACTAAAAGACTATCAAATCACATGAGCCAATATTTTATTCGCAATATAACATAGAGAACACAACAAATGTTCAAACGGGGAAATTTTACACTTTTATCCACTAAATGAGCTCATTTCAAATTTGATGCCTGCTACAGGTCTCAAAAAAGTTGGCACGGGGGCAACAAAAGGCTGAAAAAGCAAGAATTTTGAAAAGATTCCACTGGGAGAACATCTAGCAACTAATTAAGTTAATTGACATCAGGTCTGTAACGTGATTAGCTATAAAAGGGATGTCTTAGAGAGGCAGAGTCTCTCAGAAGTAAAGATGGGCAAAAGCTCTCAATCTGTGAAAGAGTGCGTAAAAAGATTGTGGAATACTTTAAAAACAACATTCCTCAACGTCAAATTGCAAAGGCTTTGCAAATCTCACCATCTACAGTGCATAACATCATCAAAAGATTCAGAGAAACTGGAGAAATCTGTGTGCGTAAGGGACAAGGCCGAAGACCTTCGTTGGATGCCCGTGGTCTTCGGGCCCTAAGATGACACTGTTGGTCTTTTAGCGTTGGCCTGAATGAAAATGCAAATTCATTATTTGCCACTAGATGCCTCTTTTGGAGCGGTAAGAATAGCAGGTTCCCCGGTAATGGCTGTACACTAAGCAGCACTGTGCTCACAAACACTACTTTATCTGGCGTTACAGGCATGATGAAATGGAAATGAGACCAATCGACCAATCACCGCAGATTAGCGTCACGCAAAGGAGGGGTTTGGAAAAATGAATCATTGAGCGAATCGTTTGGGAATCGTTGAGCAAGTAAGGTAAAAATAAATGCATATTATAAGACAATGAAAGTGGTTTTTGACCTTGCATGCATGCCAACCTGTTGTTGGGGACTCCCAAAACCAAAATATGAACCTTTCATAACCCATAATAGGGGCACTTTAAGTGAAGGTCTATTCGCCTCTATGTAAAAGAAGTCTGTTATCATGAGATTATCTCATCTGCAAACCATTACAACCCAGCGCATGTAACTCGCCCTACTTTAGTTAATTGCCATCGGCTGAGAATGGCCTGTCAGCGCATGAGAACGAGCTCTGGGTACTGTGACACTCTGGGTACTGTTTTCAGAGTACTGTGACATGGATCTGAAGGCCAAAGCGCTCTCGTAAAGACCTGTAAGTCAATACTCATCAGGGTCTTTGAAGTGCTAATGTGTGGGATTGAGATGACGGGTCTGTTTGACACCGATCAGAGAATATCAGTGGTGCTTTTGGACTTTACAATGACTCTGGAGTGTCATGAGGAAAATTGAAGTAGGAAACCAGATTAAATGCAGAAAAGACCAGAGCGTTTCTTCTTATTTAGATGCAGCTCTCTGACACGTCATCACTTGTAATTACAGTCACAAGAACAATAAGATGAGTACAGTTTGTAAACAAACTTTGATGTTGGCTTGACAAAGCTGTGTTTGACCGTTTGAAATAACTTTGAAAAGCATGACGTTTGAAGATTTTACTCGAAGTCAATAACATTCTAGCACTTTGCTAAAATGTTTAAGCAAGTTGCTAACTTGATTTAACATGCTGATAACGTTTTAGCACATTGGTAGCACAATTTAACATGTTTCTAACATTTATTAGCATGATTCTAACATGTTTTAGCATATTAAAAAAGATTTAGTAACGTAACATGTTGCTACCATATTTTAACACTTTGCTAGCACATTGCTAGTATGTTTTAGCATGTTTTATCTAGTGCTGTCAAAATTAACATTAATGCAGGCGATTAATTTTTTAAAAATATTTAACGCAGTTAACGCAGGGGCAGAGCTAGGGTTGAACACCCCACTCACAACTACTGCTTCTGTCTCTTTTTTCATGACAAGAATTGCATTTATTTAGGCGCAGAACGTCTTTACGAACACATCAAACAAGGAACTTTTCAGACGCACGCTCCACTTCACCTCAGCGCCAGGCGCTAGCCAAATGAGTGCAGAAAAGTTGCAGGTGATGATCAGCTTCAGTAGAACAACAGTGGACTGTGGTCAGATGAGATGTTGTCAGGCCATATGTCAATAAAAACAAATCTTCCTGTCTTGTCAGCCGTTATACTGTGCTCATAGCACATGCTCTGCAATTGCATGCATAAATACGGAGGAGTTCGCTCTAGCCTGTATCATTTCATATTAAAGCACGAATGAAACTACGAGCATGCGCAGATCCGCGTCACATTCAGCAGCGACGGCTCTTAAAGTAATAGCAGCCAAATAACCTAATAATCCAGCTGCTGTGATGTCTGTTAATCAAAGAACAAAAGAAAAAAGAGGAAATCAATAACTTTTGTAGCTTTAAGGATGCATCTACAGTATATTTAATTTAAAATTTAATGTTTGATAACTTTATTCAATTTCTGTGTATTTCTGTGTAAACATGTTAACATGCTTTAACACTGTGCTGGCATGATTTAATGCATTGCTGGCATGATTTAACATTTTTAGCATGTTGCTAGCATGGTTTAGCACATTGTTAACATGTTTTAACATGCCGTTAGCATGTTGCTAACATGATTAGCACATTCGTTGTCCTAGTATAGTTGCTTTGTCAAGCCAACATAGTTACTTTCTTTGATTGTACAAGAGGAACAAGCAGCATATGTCTGATGACAATATAAAAAACAGATTATAAGTGATGAAAAAAGAAAAAAACAAGAGTTTTGGGGGAGAAACACAGTTGACCTTCATTTCATGTGTGCTTTAGTTCCACTGGTTTTCACAAAGATGGTCACACGCTCTGGAAGAAAGAAGAGCTTTTGTAAAACAACAACAACATGAAAGCAAAGAGCTCGTCTTATAGAGTACTGACTCACAAAGCCATGTCTCATGTGATCTGCAGAAACTCTCATGGATTTATATTATGACAGAGACGGAGAACAGCACAGGAACTGCAACTGGAGACTATGAGGGAAACGTTTATTGCTCAGAGGTTCCTGTAGGTCAAGTGGTAGAGCAGGACGCCCACAACGCCGAGGTCAAGGGTTCAATTCCCAGGGAACACATGCTAGTAAATGCACTGTAAGTCACTTCGGATAAAAGCATCTACCAAAGGAATCCATGTAAATGTAGGTAGGTTTCCCTTTCATGGCTGGAGAGACGAAATGTTCCCAGTGATGTTTCACTCAAACATCAACTTTGTCCCAGATGTTCCTCCTCAAAGTTGTCAGATTTGAGGAAAAGAATAAAAACAGAAGGGCATTATAGTAAAATAATCTCGAATATCTTGACAAAATTCTGAAATCTCAGAAGAAACATCTGCAAAAGTTTCCATTTCATCTCACTGCTGTCTAGGAGATACAATAATGATTTGAGGCAAATTTGAGCAAGGTTTGAGAGTTTAGACGAGCAGTAAAATACCTTTTTAAGTGAACGAGGGTGATGGTTTTCTTGAAGCTGCTGCATCAGCTGCACGGTTACATTAAGATCTTTATCACGCTCATTAAAGAAGCTTGTTAACCGTGATTCATAGATGACTCCCAAACAGCAGGACTGGAACCATCAGCGGTGGGAATCTGAGCAGGACGTGGCCTCGATCTGCTGAATCATCACAACGTCTAAACAACTGAATCAGCAGAGAGACTTTTACTGGAAAAGCTCTCAGCCGCTGTCATGATGCAGAGATGGAGACTTTACACTGGAAAGAACAAGAAGGGCTTCTCCAATTTTTCATTGTTTGTCATCCGGATCTAGTGTGGCACTCCTTACACTCTTAAAAATAAAGGTTTCAAAAGGGTTGTTTTGCAGTGATTCCACCAAAGAAGCATTTGGGTTCCTTAAAGAACCTTTCATGGAACAGTTATTAAAAGAACTAGTTTTTGTCCTGGTGTGGAAAACATTTTAACTTTCTGGTGCTCTTTGGTAATTTTTGACCAAAAATGAAGTAAAATATGTGAAACACGTTTTGTTTTTTTTTAATATAATTTTTTACTTCATTGGAATAGTACAAAACTAAGCATTTGCTTAGTAAATGAAAAAAAGAAAGGAGAAAAAAAATCATGGACACAATTTGAAAAGGTTAAATTGTCCTGAAAAAAGTAGTCAAAATGGGAAATGAATTTAGTGGAAATGTTTGGTACTGCACCCAAACTAACAAATCTTACAGAAAGCTCGTTTTTTAAATATAAACCTCAAATTTGGAACACAACTTGTTTAGATTCATGACTTTGATTTCTCACAGTGTTAGAGTAAAACATGTTTTGGAAAATATGCATTTCATATAAAATTTGAAAATACTGTTGAGCATTTTTCATAATAATAAAACTGAACATCTATAACTTTTTAAGTTTCATTTTTTTAATTACTTTTTTCACTTCAGCAATAATTTGGCTTTTGTGTCCTCTTTAAAAATTTTATGACAGTTTAAGTTGGAAATTTAAGCTCTATGCCCAAAAAGTGGTTAACAGGTAATAAGTTAAAAAAAAAAGATTATAAGTACTGCATAAATTTAATTTAGTATCATAAAATCCCCTGAAAATACAAAATATTAAATAAAAAAACATTATTGAATTAAAATATAGTACATTCATTTCATTGAAGTAAAAAAAAAAAAAAAAAATCATCCTTTTTGACCGGCACACAAGGAGCACCAGAGGTTTGATCATTTAAATAACCTTTATCTACTATAAAGAGCCTTTTGTGCAAAGGAAATATTCCATGAATGTTCTTCATGGAACCATCAATGCCAGTAAAGAACCTTTATTTTTAAAAGTGTAGGAAAGAAACATCTCTATCTCAGAGACAGCATTAACATGAAATGGTGAAGAGGTGCATTTTGTTTCTAAGATTTCCCTCCTGGGAAAAAAAGTCTCCAATAACCTCACACGCGTCTCCTCTAGAGTATCAGAAGAGATCTCAACAACATCTCAAATTCTGCTCTTAACTTTGTAGCTCTGTGACAACTATTTGCATTGATGGGATTTTATCCCTCAATCAACTCTGCAGATACACTCTGATTGGCAACCCAGCGGGAAACAATGAAGTGATGGTCAAGTTCAGGAAGGTTTCCCGTCTTTCATGGAGAAGGAGATCCGGCCCAGGAGAGAGTTCACACTGCTCTGTCAGCGCTCACACCGCACTTAAAACGACTCGGAGACATTTCACACGTCTACTGATAAGTGAAGGCCAACTCACTTCCACTTTATCCCTCTAAACCTGGATTTAGAGTATCTGCAGGGCTTTTAAAATCAACCCACTCTACAGTTTATCCCATACAAAACCAACCTCTCCTGTTAAAAAAACTAAATACTCATCTCACAGCTCCATATAGGAGGCCTCTCCACTTCTCTGCTTGGCCTCTTTATTGTTACATCACTGTCAAATGTTTAAGGACTGGTTAAAATCTCCAGCTGCTGTAGCCCTCCACATTTAAGCTCTCAAAGTATGAATATAGAACTTGAAATATTTGAGCAAAAAAGAGACAGAATTACACAAAACATTCATCAGAGATTCCATATTTCACTTTCTTTATCATTTTTATTTGGTGATGTTCATTTCTTTATCCGTACAGCATATTTAGTCATTATTAACACAATATTTGAACCATTTTAACTCAGAAATTTCACAAACAATTACAAAGAAATGGTGAATAACACATTGGGTTAAACATGACATTTTGAAATAGAAAAACTGTTTAAAATACTATTTTCTTGTAAAATGTTTTATTTACAATTTCAAAAAATATCTTCCAGTGTACTCACCCTCATCTCGTTTCAAACATATATACTGTATTTTATCTGCGAAACATGAGAAATACATACAACAAAAGTCCATAATGATCAGTGAATGTCAAGAGATAAAAAAGCACAATAAAAGTACTATAACAGTAGTCCATGTGACAAGTCTTGTGAAGTCACCATGTTTTTAGGAATAAAATGTTATATAAATCAGTGTGAATGATATATGAACAAACCCCTCAGTAAAAACCTTCAGAATATAGACAGGAATAAAACTGCTAAATTTGGTGTTTGTAAGTGTTACTGAAGTAGAGGAGAAAACTTTTTTAAATATATGTATTGTAATTGAAATTTACAGACGCAAATAGATAAAATGCAACAATAAAATCAGTGTGAATGATATATGAACAAACCCCTCAGTAAAAACCTTCAGAATATAGAGAGCAATAAAGCTGCTAAGTCTGGTGTATGTAAGTGCTGCCAGAGTGGAGGAGAAAACTTATAAAGAAAAGTACTGTAATTGAAATCTACAAACGCAAATAGATAATGTGCAATAAAATAAACACATAAACATGTATTTTGGATGTTTTCTTTCCACTAGTTATGGAAGCAAAATAGCCCAAAATTGACCAGTGCATGAGGGAGGTGGGTGTTGGGGGAAGTAGTGTCTTCAATTAAACCATTGAAAATGCAGAGCATGTTTTAAAAACAAACCAATGTACGAATCTCCTCCAGCTCGACCTGTGTGGTATAAAGTCAGGATTATTCAGAGGTTTTTATCTTCTCACCTGTGGTCCGTGTGGAACGAGCACATGCCCTCGCTGACAGTAAACACAAAACATCAGGCTCTGGGAGAAATTAGGAGCAACTGGACTAAAACAATTCCGGAGGGGAGGAAGTGTGCGTTTACATCCAGCATGCAATGCTCCTGCTGGGAACAGAACACTTCCAGAAGTAGAAACGCAGTGAGATACAGGTCTGGATGGAATCTGCAGACCGTTCTCACATTTTTTCTGCTAATTTCTTTGAGAAATCTGCACAATGATTCAACGCAGTGAAATGTGTTAAACAGGGTGTTACAGGTAGTGGGAAAAAGTTTAAATTAGTTATAATAATTGCTCGTGCAATGTCGTTTAAAGGTTTAACATGGTGAAATGAGTTAAACAGAACAATTAGTCCAGAAAACTATCAAATTACCTAAAATGCACCTGCAACATTTTTAAAGGTTTTGATAGTAATTAGAGCCCCCATTAGAAATATTTGCATTCAGGACCAGTACACTGTAAAAAACGCAACTGCACATTTTCCAGTTTACGAAACCTTTTGAGTCTCATATACTAAAAAATGCTATTTTCATGAACCTACATAAAACCCCTTGTCAGACCAACAAAATTACCCCAAATGTTGTCCCAACTAGTCAAACACAGATGTCTGAACAAAGAATTTCATGTTGTTGAAATGTTAAGGCTTTGTGAGTTCCCAGCATGCATTGCAGCATGAATAAATTATGCAGTTACTGTTATAGGATCATTGTTTTGCTGGTTGCTGATTTCATTTAAACTATTTTGTTGTTGTTTTATCATTATTGTTAGTTATTTGTTGTACTGTGATGTAAAGAGCTCATCTTTTTAACATTTGTTGATTGCCACCGTTCTTGAGGTTAGTGTGTCTTGAGGCCTACAGTATGTTCAACCACTTTTGTCTGATTTCTGGATATCTTAGTCTTGTAAGTTGTCTTACAAACAAAGACAATGTTGTCTACTTATTAGACTAGCTTATTCATCAATGTTTATCATTTGTAAACAAGTAAAGAAAGTTTATAGAACATAATTTGAGACATTGGAAAAGCATTATAAGTCTTTTTAACTAACAAAACTGTGTTAGTTGAACAAAAAAGAGACCTGTGACTGTACTCAGTGACTTGGGTTGAGTGAACTCAAAAAAGCTGTGCAGCAAGTTGCCTTGAAATTTTAAGTTAAGTCAACTTTTCATTTTTTACAGTGTAAAAATATGCAAAACAAGATATTTAACACAACACATCATGAATAAAATCCCTTTATCCATTACTGTTGCTCATACATTTGGTTGGTTGGTTTTTACCCTCCTGTTGTGTTGGTCAATTTGACCCAAATTTATTTATTTTTTTTAATTGCTTGAAAATTGGCTGAACTATGTACTGTATTTCTTCTTAAAATTTGACTGTCTTTCATTTAGGGGGATAACTGTGCATGAAAATTTGAAATATGTTAAGGCTGTACAAATATTGGTGGCATCACTATTGTTGTGGTCACATTGACTCCCATTGGTTTTCATGCAAAAATCAACACTTTAAAATAAATCAAAAAGTCAAGTTAAAATAAATAAATGAATTTGAAATATATTTTAGCTTGGCAAAGACTAAAATATGAAATACATGAAAACATTTGAAATTTAGTCTCAAAGTTTACTCAAAATTGAAGACTTGTCTTCTGAATCATCCAGAGAAGCTTCATTGTTTCCAGATCTAAGTTTAAAAAGTCTGTGAAAGGATGTTTTGGCTGTTAGTTTTTTTTTGGATCTCAATTACTAGTTACAGCATTGAAAATAAGTGTGAGAAACCCCTTTTTAACTTCACAAGGATCTAAGAACCAGAAGTAAAAACACCAAGTACATGTACACCATTTACTTACTTTTGACTCCAAGTACAAATAATCTAAGATACCATTTATACTTCATTGTAGTCATGATGAAAAAATAAATAAATAAAAAACATAAAGGTACTATTTTTATTTTGTGTCTGATTATTTATTATATTATATATATATTTAATTATAATTAATTATAAATTTTTTAAATTTATTTAATTTTTTTACTCTGAGAAAGTACAATAAAGATTTTCTGTGTTTACATGAGCCTTTAGTTTGTTTCGTGGTGTCAGTTTTTGTCGAATGGAAACCAATGGTTGGTCAATCTGACAATAATTGTACCCAGATATTCAGTACAATAGGAGAGTTAACAAACATTTATGCTTTAGAATGAAAAATAAATATAGCTTAGCAAGCACCACTTATAAAACATACGGGTGTAAGTGATAACTTCAGGACTTTGTTTGGCATTTAAACGTCTAAAGTTGAAGAATGTGGGTGTCATTAGTATGATCCAATGACCTAAGACAGACATAAAAGCAATGTTTTTACACGCATGCATCATTGTCTTGTTGTTAAAAATGGCATTAACAAAACACTTTGCAGTTGATTTACTTATAAAATCCTTCACGCAATGCACCAAACGCAAATTCCCAATTGCCATGACCGAGATCCTGTTTCGATTTAAATGTTATCGCGCTAAAGTGTTTCCCAACAGCAAAAGTGGCCAATTATCTCAGAAAAAAAGTGTCCTGTTGTTTTCGACTGGCTAGATCTTCCTCACATGTCATCCATTATTCAACAGTCGGTTTTTGGACCGAGTCAGACGGCACAAATATAGCCTCGTGTTTGCCGGATTCGTCGTTCCAGAGGCTTTAAACGCAGTTTATTGTGTTTACTATGATGACATATTTCAATAGATCAATCGTAGACGCCCACAGAACTTTCTGCCCAACAAAAGCGACGTTAGAAAGATTTTCCACTCTGATGTTACTTGTCAATACAGTACGGACTGTTTGCTGGCTTAGCGACCTGACATATTGTTCCTTTTAAAGAGGCGGCTCATATTTGGCCTGGTTTAACTCTGCTGATCTAAGCGCGAGCTGCTGAAAGCTGCGCGACAGGCTCTGTGCTTCTCATGTAAAGTCTAAAGACGACACGGGCATGTTCTGGGCTTTAGCAGACAGCTGGAGGCGACACAACGCGCCTGAAATCATTCACAGGTTTAGCGTTAGAACAGCAGAAACGTCATTTTCCACCTCAAGTGTGTGTGTCTTCTGAGAATCCTTATTGTTCCCATGTGGGATCTATAAAGATTTCTCTCCATTGCCCTTTAGCCAGAGATGCATTACTGCACATAATAAAGAACATCAGCCGTGCGGTTATAAAAATAGCTGCTCTGTAATGTAAAGTGTTTTGAGATGTTCAGCTTTTGATTGACTGCCAGATGATAAAACCTGAACAGACTTTTAGATCAACAACCAAAATGACGACTTTAAATGGTTTGATTGGATTTATTTGTAGTTGGGGGTCAGTAAGATTTTTCTGCTTTGAAAGAAATTAATCAGCAAGGACGTGTTAAACTGATCAAAAAATGACAATAAAAACATTTAGAATGTTACAAGATTTCCACTCCAAATAAATGCTGTTCTTTTCAACTAAAAAGTTTAAACAAAAATATTAAGCAGTACACCTGTTTTCAGTGTTGATAATGCATTTTTGATCAGCAAATCAACATTTTTGAATTATTTAAAATATTTAAATATATTTAAAAAGAAAATAGTTGTTTTAAATTGCAATATTTTAATATTGTTTTTATTTGACTATTTTAATGCTGTTTTTGCTGTATTTTTGATCAAATAAATGCAGTCTTGGTGAACAGAAGAGACTATATTTAATTAATATCTCATTAATTAATAAATAATTAATAATTAGCCTACCAAAATGGGTCACAGGGCTGTTTTGAGGGAGAGGAAGTGTGTGTGTGTGTGTGTGTGCGCGCGTGTGTGTGTGTGTGTGTATATACAACCCGAATTCCGGAAATGTTGGGATGTTTTTTAAATTTTAACAAAATGAAAACTAAAAGAATTTCAAATCACATGAGCCAATATTTTATTCACAATAGAACATAGAGAAAATGACAAATGTTTAAACGGAGAAATTTTACAATTTTATCCACTAAATGAGTTCATTTCAAATTTGATGCCTGCTACAGGTCTCAAAATAGTTGATGTGGGGGCAACAAAGGGCTGAAAAAGCAAGAAATTTGGAAAAGATTCAGCTGGGAAAAGACCTAGAAACTAATTAAGTTAACTGACATCAGGTCTGTAACATGATTAGCTATAAAAGGGATGTCTTAGATAAGCAGAGTTTCTCAGAAGTAAAGATGGGCAGAGGCTCTCTAATCTGTGAAAGAGTGCATAAAAAATTGTGGAATACTTTAAAAACAACATTCCTCAACGTCAAATTGCAAAGGCTTTGCAAATCTCATCATTTATAGTGCATAACATCATCAAAAGATTCAGAGAAACTGGAGAAATCTCTGTGTGCGCAAAGGACAAGGCTGAAGACCTTTGTTGGATGAGCGTGGTCGTTGGGCCCTCAGACGACACTGCATCACTCATCGGCATGATTCTGTCATTGACATTACTAAATGGGCCCAGGAATACTTCCAGAAACCACTGTCGGTAAACACAATCCGCCGTGCCATCTGCAGATGCCAACTAAAGCTCTATCATGCAAAAAGGAAGCCATATGTGAACATGGTCCAGAAGCGCCATCGTGTCCTGTGGGCCAAGGCTCATTTAAAATGGACTGTTTCAAAGTGGAAAAGTGTTCTATGGTCAGACGAGTCCAAATTTGACATTCTTGTTGGAAATCACGGACGCCGTGTCCTCCGGGCTAAAGAGGAGGGAGACCTTCCAGCGTGTCATCAGCGTTCAGTTCAAAACCCTCCATCTCTGATGGTATGGGGGGGCATAAGTGCATACAGTATGGGCAGCTTGCATGTTTTGGAAGGCACTATCCATGCTGAAAGGTATATAAAGGTTTCAGAGCAACATATGTTCCCCTCCAGACGACGTCTATTTCAGGGAAGGCCTTGTGTATTTCAGCAGGACAATGCAAAACCACATACTGCAGCTATTACAACAGCATGGCTTCGTAGTAGAAGAGTCCAGGTGCTGAATTGGCCTGCCTCCAGTCCAGATCTTTCACCTATAGAGAACATTTGGCGCATCATTAAACGAAAAATACGTCAAAGACAACCACAAACTCTTCAGCAGCTGGAAACCTATATCAGGCAAGAATGGGACCAAATTCCAACACCAAAACTCCAGAAACTCATAACCTCGATGCCCAGATGTCTTCAAACTGTTTTGAAAAGAAGAGGAGATGCTACACCATGGTAAACATGCCCCCGTCTATTTTGAGACCTGTAGCAGGCATCAAATTTGAAATGAGCTCATTTTGTGCATAAAATTGTAAAATTTCTGAGTTTAAACATTTGTTTTGTTCTCTATGTTCTATTGTGAATAAAATATTGGCTCATGTGATTTGAAATTCTTTTAGTTTTCATTTTATTCGAATTTAAAAAAACGTCCCAACATTTGCGGAATACGGGTTGTATTATATATACACATATATACATTTTTATTCATGCAAATTATAAATTGCTATATATTTTAAACTATATCATTGTCTGTAGTTAAGACAGCACAATAAATAGCAATTTTAAATGGGAGAAAAACATTTGTCTAATCAAACTCTACAGTATTTTGGCTCAAATTCATTTGTCACTTAGTAGAAGCTTGTCAAATTAAAACTACTCGATTAAAGTAAATACGACCCAATCAACTTTAAATACAAGTCCATTTGAAGTGAGAATAAACTTTTTTTTTTTGAGCTGAATTCAAGAGACATTTGGAAACAAACTTGATGCATGTTGTTGAGCCTGTGTAGTTCATGGAGATATAAATGAGTTCCAGTGTTTGATTTGTTTGGTCCTCAGCAGTGTCTATAATGATGTCACATGAGTTTGGGTTTCCGACATGAAGTCCAAGCAGAGAGAATCTCCTGACCTGTGCCGTCAACCAGGACCTGCAGCTGACGGCAGCCTGAATTAACTCTCTGCCCGACGGCTATTTTTACCCCAGTAACAACAGGAACAGCTGAGCAGCTCGAGAACACAGAGGTGAAGGCCAGGCAGACAAGATGGCATGAGCGAAATCTTTAGATGACATCGTAATCCTGTCGACTGACAGAGAGATCCATCATTTGACCAAGTTAAGATGTGCTGATCGCTAACACTATAAATCTGTTGTTTAATTTTAGTATCAGTTGATACACTGGAGCACAAAACCAGTCATAAATAGCATGGGTATATTTGTAGCAATAGCCAACAATGGATCAAAATGATTGATTTTTCTTTTATGCCAAAAATCATTAGGATATTAAGTAAAAATCATGTTCCATGAAGATATTGTAAATTTCCTACCGTAAATATGTAAAAACTTAATTTTTGATTAGTAATATGCATTGCTAAGAACTTCATTTGGACAATTTTAAAAGGCGATTATCTCAATATTTTGATTTTTTTGCACCCTCAGATTCCAGATTTTCAAATAGTTGTATCACTGCCAAATATTGTCCTATCCTAACAAACCATACAATAATTGAAAGCTTATTTATTCAGCTTTCAGATGATGTATAAATCTCAATTTTGAAAAATGGACCCTTATGTCCAGTTTTGTGGACCAGGGTCACATATATTATATTAATTCTTTTCAAATGTAAGCAATCTACATTTGGAATAATAAACTTTTTGGAATTACTGGTGTAAGAATTATTTCAGTTATTATTATTACTACATTTAACAATTTATTGAACATTGGTTCAAAAATATGTGCTCGCCTATGCAAAAATGTTTCCGCAACAAATTCAACCTTTGCATGTAAATTATACCCCAAGGAATTAAGAAGTGGTGTTCTTTTCTTAGGTATAAAATGAAAAAATAAACCACCACAGTATCCCATAATCTCACTCACATTTCTTCATGTCTGGTGAGTTTGGGATGAATGGTATATAAAGTGAGGAATCTAATACAGCATCTTCAAAGCTTCTGGCACGTAGGTGAGACATCGAGAGACTGACATCACACACTGACGCTTCCTGTAACTCCACACCATACGGCTTTATTAGATATTAAACCTCTGCCAGGAACGGCAAAGCATTCCTGCGGTTTGTGTCTGATTTCAGAGAATTACGCCAAATTCTGATGCTTCAAATGTCACAAAACAATAAAGCACTGGAGGATGTGTGTTACAGTCATTTTACCATGGTAAAGGAATATAGTTTTACAGCGAGTCATGTACTGCCTCTCTTGGTTTATACTGCTGTTATAAAACGACAGCAACAACAGCATTATGATAAAACACAATGTTAAATCATTACAGTAATAATTATGATAAAATAAACACTTTTTCTGTATAAGGAATAATGTCTACAGTAATGTTGCAGTTGCACAACCATGTAGTAACTTGGCACAAAAATATAAAATTTAGAAGATAATACAGATGATAAATGCATATCTGTTGCTGTATGTTTAAAATTATATTAAATAAAATATTACATTACATGTTAGATTTTTTTGCAATCAAATTACATTGTGATGTACAAAAATAATTTTTTTAGATATAAAATAAAATTCTTGGCAAATAAATTACATTACCAAGCATACATAAATATTATATACAATAAAAATAAATTAATTTTCAGCAATTAAATTAATTAATATAAATTGATATAAGAATATTAATTAGAATTAATTTTAAGATAATATTTTATATCTTTATTTGACCCTGTAACTCTATCACTCTCTATTCTAATTCTATTTTATCTATCTGTCTTTTTAAAAAAAAAAAAAAAAAAAAAAAAAAACACACACACACCCTTGACCCTCTATCAACTACATATTTATTCTCTAACTGCTACTTTTTCTTTAAAAACTAACACTAGCTTTCTTTTTTCTATTCTATCTACTTGTTTTCCTTGAAAAAAAAAAAAAAAAAAAACCTTGCTATGTGTACTGCGTTAGGCTAACCGAGACTTGTCATATGCTTGCATGTTGTTGCTCTTTTGTTGATTTTGATTGCTTCTATTGTCCTCTTTTGTAAGTCGCTTTGGATAAAAGCGTCTGCTAAATAACTAAATGTAAATGTAATGTAAATATATCTAATAGTTAATATTTATATACAAATGACTTAGGTAATTGTCAAGAATTAACATAATACAGTATTTAATATATAATATATTATATATAGGCTATGATGTGATTAATGTGTAGATAAATAAACACACACACACACACACACACACATTTTTTAAATTTAAATTACATTATGTATAAATATGACTGTGTAAATACATTTATAGTTACAAACACAAACACACAGATAAATAATATGATATTAATTTTTGGAAAACGTGACTTTTTTTGGAATTATTGGTGTAGCAATTTTTATTAAATCTCTCAATTTGCTGAACTTTGGTGCATTTTACTTTAAAAATAAAATAAATAAATAAAATAAAAACCACCCTTTACATGTGGAGAAATCACTATAATGCACAACCTCTTGTGGCTTGCTGTTTTTTAACAATAAAAAGAAAAAACAAAAAAACAAAAACAAAACATGGCAAATCAGATTTTACAGCCAGAACTATTTGTTTTATAACAAAGATTCTCCTATGCTAGTCCAGATTTATAATTCATTACACTTTTTGTTCTGTACACACGATCAGATCAGAGTTTAAGCGTGTCGCAGTAATTACCGCGCAATTAGTTCAAGTTCATCTGGTAGCATAACAATCAGCGCTCTCTAATAACTGGTTTCTGCTGTGATTAGTAAGATCAGAAAGCCTCGTGGAATGTGACTGACGTGTGTTCACAGTTCTTTAACGACATGCTAATTGGAGCCTGCTAGCAGCTGAGGGAAGTGTGACATCTCTGTCCGGGACAGAAGACGCGGATTAGGCTCTCAGCTAGCGTCTTTGTTTTAGAGATTAGCTCTCTGACCTCGAACTGCTAAAGTGCGTCGCGCTGCGCGATCACGGTCAAGTCAGCAGACGCGCCTCTAAAGTACAGTCCTTTAGCCCTAGCGCTCATTAAAAGGACACACATGACCTCCTCAGCCAACGCTGGAGTCATATGCTGCGTTCAGATGCTCATATACTTATGAGTTCAGAAGTCGTAACTAGGATGTGATGTGTGCTGACGTGATTTTGGTCGGAAAAATCCACCAAGTCCTATATAGCAAGTTCTAAAATCTCAAACACTGCTTGCCACACTCACATTTAAATTACATAAGCTATGTTTCTCACTCTGTTTTAATGCACATTTTGAAGTATTGCATCAGAAACGAGTGATGGCAATGGCCAATTTCGAATAAAAATCCCTTAATTCGCGAACAAGAGGTTGTTTTTGACTTGTGCAAAAAAAGGGTTAAGGTGAATAATGGAAGATGGAAATGCATTTGCCGAATAAATTCCTCCATGCACAACAAAAAAGTCATGTGACTTTGCGCTATGGGACGACAAAACCTGACTAACCAGCAGACCGATCTAGTGGCACAGCATCTGAAATGTTGTTATGGTCATTCTGAAATGTCAAAGTCTGTCGTTAAAGTATTTATGTATAGTTGCTGCCCAGAACGGTCTGAGTTCCCAAACAGCAGGCATCCCCTCCGAAAGCAATGCCCGCATTTATTTTGTTTCGTTTGCTCGCTCTGAGGCACAAGTAATTTATTATACATGAAAATTATTATATTCAGTGGCTTCTCCTATTTTTCTTAGTGATTTATAGTGGCAATTTATCAGGAAGCGACGATTTTGTTCTCTTTGACTCGTTGGATGGAAACTGTTTGTTCGCAAATGTTTTTTTTTTTTTTTGCGATATTCCAATTTTACGCACAAGTTAAATTCGCAACTTTGGATGGAAACCCGGCTTTAGTCAAATCAGAAACAAAGTCTGACATGAACTGTCCCATAAATGCTGTTTCTTAATCACAAATTGCATTAAAAAGCATAAATTTAAAGCAGAACCAGCTAATGCACATGTGCTATGACTGTTTTTAACTGCAGCAGCAGTGATGTGATGATTTTACCAATTGGTGATGGGTTCTTTTATTCAGAAGGCGAGACTTATTCTGCCTTGTTTCTACACTTCATCCGTTAGGTGAGTGCTGAGCCAATCCTCCCCATACACAAAGTACACAGAGTAGGGCTCCAGAAACACCAGGGGGCCCCTTCCTCTCAAAGACGATTTAATTTTAGTTTTGCTTTTTATTTTGGACAGCAGTTATGAAAACACGAATGTTCCTTTAATGCAGTGCACTGTCGCCCTTTATACGTAACATTCAAATCAGTCAAATCATGTAAAGTCGTATACAGTCTCCATGCCGTTTTTTCCTCGATACTAAAAAATGAGCTAAAAGAGAACTGAGCTTCGCTTTTCGTGAGCGTGATTCGAGGTGGAGTGAAACGGACAAATAAAGCTTGTAAAATGTCTGTCTTTTCACTAAACACAGTCAGTTATGTCTTAAGTGAACATAAATAGTTTGAAAAGTAGCCTAATCGAACGCTAGTCAGTATACTAGATCTGTGCATCCCGTGGCAGCATTATAAACCTGCTGCTGTCTGTTATATTTGTTAATCAAACAACAAAAGAAAAGGAGAGAATCATCCACTGCTCTTCACTGAATGTTGTTCATAACTTTATGAATCAATTTATGTTTAAATTATATGGTGAATTCTTTGCAGTGTTTTATTTGTACATTTGATTACTTTAATCAATTTCTGTATAGTAGGCTATTATAGGCTAAATTGTTTATTTTATTTGTATTTTTTTCTGTTGTATTTGCCATATTGTTTGTAATTTTCTTCATTTTTTTGTATTACAGACTTTTCTAAACTCACTGTTGTTTGTTGACAGTGAAACTGCTCTGAAAGAATAGGTTAAGGGGTTGGGGAGCATTTTGGGGCCCCGACAACTTTTGCTGTGGGGCCCCCAGAAGTCTAGGATAGGCACTGGGTAACACAGCGAGCTGTTTTGTACAGCTACAAATAGCTGAAAAGCGGATAACACCAGAAGTGCTGTGCTTATGTTAAAAATAAGTTGGTATTTTGACTAATTTCTCTTTTGTTTTACTCTCTCTGTCTCTCTCTCAGTCAAGCTGACTTTCTTTTCCCTCTGTTTTGACTCTCTAAATAGCCAAAAGTCTATCTATATATAACAGACGACATAATCCGTCTCTCCGTGGTTTTGGTTCACATAGTTTTCAGACAGAAATAGACTCGAACGCTCTGATGAACATGCAAAACATTTCTTAATTTCTGAACTCATCTTAAAATAAAATGAATGTGCTGTAATTTAAGGATGTGTTTCTATAATATTACAGGAGATGTTCAGAAATACACTCTGCTCGAGATCAGACACTTCATCGTAATTATAGCTTAATGAATATGACAAGAAAAGTTAGTTATAAACAGTGCTGGGCAAATTGCTTACATATTGTAGTCCATTACTGATTACAAATTACATGACAGAAATTGTAGTTTGTAATGTAATCTTTTTTGGATTACACCTATTCTGCATTGTATTCTTACTACTTTTTGATTACTGTTAGATTAGATTTGACACAACTCAATTCATCATCAAAGGTCTTGAATATTACAGTATGCCAGCTTTTTCCAAACTGGGGTTTGTGAAGGAACTGCAAGGGGTTTGTGAGCTGATGCAATGTAAAAAATTACTTCAATCATTACAAATATTGAATTAAACTAACTCATTTTTAAAATAGAAGCAATCAAAATAAAATACTTGAAATAGGAATCTTTAAATTTTATGGAAGAAAAAAAATAATTTGCATGAATCAAATTATTAATAATTAACTACCATTGTGTGAATAATGTGCAACCATGTAATCAAAAGTAACAGTAATATGATTACAAGCATTTTAAAGTAAAATATCATCTAATACAAGTATATAATTTTTGGAGTCTGATTACGTAACCCAGATTACATGTGTTCAGTTACTACCCAGCACTGCTTAGAAATAGCTAAAGTTAGCCATTACTCAAGAAGAGATTGACACACTCAACATACAATATGGGGGGGGGGGGGGGGGGGGGGAATTATAAATTAAAGTTAAAAGAGATTAATATAATTTCTGTTATTTTTAAATTGTGAGAATCAAAAATGACAATTCTACCATCATTTACTCCACCTTATGACATTCAGGGTATAAACGCACAAACTACATTTTGAACACTGCACACTGTATACAGGAGGTGTATAAAGTTTGCCGTGTTTCTGAACAGCAGTCATTAAACACATCTGCAGTGAAGCTTCATCATGCAAATGAATGCAAATACAAATCAGTAAATGTTTGACACGTGCATGTTTGCATTTTAATGATCTTGTTAAATCTGTGACTTGCATGAACACCCCTAAATGTCCCAATAATTCTAATATAAATTTGAATAAGTATTATGCTTTTAGCTTTCTCAGTCAGTTTTTATGTTCATGCATCAGATATTTAAGCATGAATCTGTGCTGCTGAAGTACAGCTGTTGTTTGGGGGTTTTAGGTGATGGGTGATTTCACAGGTCAGGTTGATGGTCAGGTCAGAGGGCTGCGTTTCCTCAGTGGGGCACGAGGGCTTTGCTCCCTACCTGCCCTGCTGAACCTACCCCGGGGCAACAATAGTCAGCCATGTATTTGCATGTACATGCAGAGGCCTAGCGACCTATACAAATTCTTTTTGGGAAATAATGTTTTTATCAGAAGTAGCATTTTGCTTGACCAGCATGCTTTCGCATCATCGGTTGCATCAGCGAACATGATTAAATTATGACTCATGAGCCAAATTTATAAAGCTTTAAGCATATGAGTTCCTGCTTATGTGTGTGCATGTACTTACGTGTTTGTCTGTGCACGGAGAGGACATTTAGCAATTCAGAGCATGAATCAAACTTCAGCATGAATTTAAGGCTGAACTCTGCTACTGTGTGACCTCAGGCAGACGTACAAATGTTTTCCTCCATGACAGAACATGTAACTTCAATCTGCACTGAGATCTGGACAAACAAGAGGAAGACAATGAGAGACAGAATCAAGCGCTCACATCACTGTTCCTCCATTAAAACTGCTGCATCTATTAGACAAGTTGAGTTTGTTTCTAAGTGGTCCATGAAATCAAATGAGTTACTGAAAATACCAGTGATAAACCATTAAAATACAAAGGCATATGATAATGCTAATTGTACAGTAGCATGGTAGTGCCACGTATTTTGGACTTGTACTATGGTAATACCACTATATTCTTTAAAAGTACCAATAGGAGTAATATGAAAACACAGCATTTTGTGGAACTATACTATGGTAATCATAACAATACCATTGTATTTCCATGCTTGCTAGACATACACCATGATAGTACCATGGTATTCTTTGAAGTACTTTGGAGTACCATGAAAATATCTTGGTATATGAATATGGTAGTCATTTACCATGGTGCTGAATATCAAAAATTAAAATGGATATTAAAATAAAAAAACATGAAAAATGACCTATTTGAATTAAAATAAATAAAACCAACCAACCCAATTGGGTGATCAGAATCCTGACACAGCAATGCAATGAAATGCAATGCAATGAAACTGATCTGAATTCAAATTAAGTGGCAACATTACACAGTGAATCCCAGAGAACTGTTCTAATCATGGCTTGTTAATGAACAGACTTCACTGCATTAAACTGAATCATTCCCAACATAATCACCTCCAGACTGTGGAGACATCAGACATCAGACATCAGGAGATGGTTACAGCAAGCGGAAGAGTCCAGGGGTTCGGCCTCACGCTGCTACAGGGAATCTCACACCTCCTATAGAGGCTTCTGGACCAGAGCAGCGTGAGGCAGAGAGATCATGTGACTGACGCTCATTCGAGGAAATCCTTCATCGAGTGTGGCGGGAGTCTACTTAAGTTAACTCAGAGACAGACAGCATGATCTGGATGCTCTTCCAGCTAACAGGGAACATTCTCAGAATGTTCTGGCAAGGTTCTCTCAAAGTTATGAACAAATTATGATTTATGAAATTAATTATCCATTATTAAAAGGACAGCTCACCTGGTCATAATTTACTCTCAAGGGAGATATTTTGAAGAATGTTGGTAACCAAACAAATAACGGTAGCCATTGACTTCTCTAGTATGTAAAAAATACTATGGAAGTCAATGGGTGCCATCAAGTGTTTGGTTACCAACATTATTCAAAATTTCTTCTTTTGCAAGCAAATGATGAGGAAAGAAACTCAGAGGAAAGAAACTCATACAGTTTTAGAACAACTTGAGTGTGAGTAAATGATGAAAGAATTTTCACTTTTGGGTTTTTCCTGACATATGTTGTTGAACATTTGTTTAGCATTTTTTTTAAAAAACGTCACTATTTGTTTCAGAATGTTTACAGAGCATTCAACAGTAACATTCCCATAATGTAGCAAAATGATAAAATAGAATCTTCCCCTAACATTTGCCAAGAAAAACTTTAGAATATGAAAACTGGACGTTTTGAACGTTTACAGAATATTCAGAAATAACATTTTCATAACTTTATAGGCCCTTCTGATTGAGATGTAAAGCCTTAAATCACAGTTCGTTTTGGTTTGTCGGGTTCGGGACCTGGTTTAAGTAGATTATACCGTAATAATGACAGACTCCATGAACAGTTGTACACACTTTGTGACAACTTTGACTTTATATAAGATTTTGCTCAAAAATATCTAGTAAGTTTCTTCGTACTCTGTGTCTGAAACAGACCTTGAGCACTAACCTGCTAAACTTCATCCTCAACACCACTCACTGCATCAGTCCAGAAGCTTGTAAACACAACTTTGTTTCCAGGTGGATTCTGGGAGGTTCAGTGACATAGAACCTAATTTATGTCGGCACTTGGAGGTTTTAGTATGGATTTTGCCAAAATGTGTATGCAGAACTACACACTGTGTTGTGCTGGAAATGTTTATTCTTGCATATTGTATATGGTTCAACATGCTGTTTTAGTTAGTTCATCCTGGATGTGAAGTGGTTATTGCACCAATTTAATTACATTTTGTGAGAAAATGTAATTTGTTGCACTAGAAATGGTAGGTCAAGGTGACCTCAAACAGTGTCCTCAGGCTGTATTTTGCACATTTGACAAGTGTGGTAGATTATCTGGGGTTTCTGTGCATGAAAACAATAGTAATATGCAAACCATGAAGAAAGCACTAATCTCATGTTTGGAGGTGCTGGCACCTTGTGGTGGAGAGGAATTATCACACAAGCACAGCATTTAAGGAGATAGTTCAATTAAAAGTATCATTTTGTAATCATGTACTCACCTTTAAGTCCATATATTTGGGAAAAATGTCTTAGTGTTTACTTTTTGCACATGCAAAGAAAGTCAATAGGATCCAGTGTTGTTTAGTTCCCAACATTCTTCAAATGATCTTCTTTTGTATTCTGTAGAAAAAAATAAAAATAAATAAAATCATACAGGCTTGTAACATCATGAAGAGGTTAATTACTGATCACAGAATTGACAACTTTGGGTAAACTGTCCTTTTAAGTCTAATGCAACAGCTATGTACTCTATGTTCAATCAGAAGAGACGAAGATGAGAACAAAAAAAGTTTTTTTTGGCATGGTTTAGGGATTTTGGGAGGAAAAGCTCACAAATCCAGGTTCAACAACATTGTTATTACATACTTGAGAAACAATAGATACAGAATCTTTACACAAGTTGAACAGCAATATGTTTCTTTAACAACCTGAGAATGATGCACTGGAGACGTCTTTGGCGCTGGAAAGATGATGTTGGGATTGATGTAGATCAGAACAGTGGTTTAGTTGACGTTTACCTGATCACATTCACTAAGAACATGTCTGGCGACGGCACATCGGCACCAGATCATTTGGAGTACAAGAACAACAGGACAGTTTAACACAGGGTTGCCAGGTCCCAGAAAGTTTCCAGCCCAAGGCTGACTCAAACCCCACCAAAAAGGGATACACTCTAGCCCATTTTTTTTTAAACAAGGCAATGTGTGCATATCTAAGCTGTTTGAAGGTGCTGCCATCTGGTGGTGGTGAAGAGTCATCATATAAGATAAGCACTGAAATGTGATTGGTACTTACCTGTGCAATAGTCACATCTATGATGCCAGAGTGATCAGGGTAACTTTCAGCACATTGCCATGCAGTTACTATGGTATTGCCAATGCCAACCTCTAATAAAAACAAAATATGTACTTTCAAGTGAAAGTGAAAGAACAGTTTTGTTTTGGTGTAGTAATAAAACTTTTATGTACACCAAACATGTACAAATACAAGTGCTTTATACAGGCACAACAAAAACAGGCATTGAGAAGCAGAAATAAAAACATTGTAAATAATAAAAGCATAACTTTTTAAGCTAAGAAAAATACTTAATGTAAAAGCCTAAAGTGAACAGCATTATATAAATGCACTGCTAAAAGAACATTATAGAAATAACAAAGATGTATATTTCTGATGAATACTGTTGTCCATTTCAGCGTCTTTAGAAAATCACTTAAGACTAAGTGATAGTAATGCTCCTCATTGTCTTAGACCTGCATTGCTATACTATAGCAGCTATAGCTATAATTGCAGCTATATTCCATTCTCCTTTATAAGCATTCAGTTTGACCATTTTTAACAGCTTTCTTTAACCGCTGTGTGGTTTTCTATAGATTGATGGATTTAAATCTAAAAGTGCACAAGGGTCTCAACAAAAACATTCCTTTGTATTTTTTTTTTACTGCCGATTTTATCTCAAAGACATCTAGTTTATGATCATTTCCTCAAACAATTTCATTTCTCTTTATATTTTGAACTTGATGAACGCAAACCAGAAGAACTGATTATTCATAACGGATGAGTAGATGCACTGTTATGAGACTTAGTAAATTAGCTGAAATACAAACACCTCTGACCAAACAGCAACTGAATAATACAGAAAATGTCACCTAGAACCTGTAAACAAACTACAGTGATGTGTTTATACCAAACACGAGAGCAGTGACTACATCACTTGCATTACGACATAATGTTAGAGCATTACGACAATGTTAGAGCAGAAGCTCTACTGGCAAATGTTGCAGATTATATAGGGGAAACCCAACAGCCCTGCTCCTTATTTGCACGACAAAAAAACATATGTGCGATTGTTGCAATCACACTGGCCACAAAAAAGCCTAAAGTATGTTGACTAGTACTAAGTTTCTTGAGGCTTTTTGTATTTGCTGCTTCTGATTGGTTTTATACTTGAGTTTTGGATGAATTTGAGACCTGCATTGCTCATGATGGACCCTCATGATGCTCCTCATGTTGTCCATTTGATGCTCCTGGCAGAACAGGAGACCACACACATTGCAGCTGTATGTCTCCTCTTTATCGTGGACGAGCTGGTGGCGTTTCAGGTTGTGGCGGGTGGTAAAGGCTCATTCACAGCGGTCACAGGTATACGGCCGGGCGCCTGTATGAACACGCTGGTGCTCCGTGTGATGGCTGCGATGGCTGAAGCGCTTGCCGCAGAGCTCACAGGGAAACAGGCGATCGTGGTCGTGGAACTGCATGTGTTTGTTCAGCTGAGTGAGTGAGAAGGTGCTGTCGCCGCAAACGCTGCAGGTGTACTCGCCCTGAAGCAGCTTTGACACACAATTTGGTTTGAGTTCTGTTTCGTTATGCATCTTGTCCACAGTTTCAAAGCTCAATTTGGGCACCTCAAGATCCTCCATGTCACTCACACCTGCAGACAGAATGACTGGCATTCCTGTGGAGAGAAACAGCAACATTATGTATATAGGCATATATGCATTTACTTAAACTTGAAACACTTCATGTGTGTGTATTTAGATAGACAGATAGAGAGAGAGACATACATACAGACAGACAGACAGACAGACAGGCATAGATAGATAGATAGATAGATAGATAGATAGATAGATAGATAGACAGACAGACAGACAGACAGACATAGATAGATAGATAGATAGATAGTTAAACAGACAGACAGACAGAGACAGATAGACATAGATAGATAGATAGATAGATAATTAGACAGACAGACAGATAGAGATAGATAGATAGATAGATAGATAGATAGATATAGACAGAGAGATAGATAGATAGATAGATAGATAGATAGACATACAGACAGATAGACATAGATAGATAGATAGATAGATAGATAAACTTATTCATGGTTGATTTTTAGAATATACCCAAAAACTCGATATTTTCGTACACAAGTGTGCATTTTATAAGACCATTTTTATCTTCATAAAGCAAGCGTCACAAAAGTCACCAAGTTTTGTAGCATTCCAATAAATTAAAAATAATAAAATGACTTTTTCAGTCAAAAATGACTAAACACTACCAGAGGGTATGTTGTATTGTTGAATTTAACAATGTATAATTGACTTAGGTCGCTTAAATATAGTTGTGTAGCTAAAAACAAATGGATGAAAAGACAGCCACTACAGCTAACCACAAAATGAATCTTTTTACACTCTCATAAATTTAATTGAATCTGTAAGTGCATCACATGACATTGATGACAATTTTATAATTTTTGATGGCACAGATCGAGCGGTGTATCCAAAACAAAATGAGCAGAGGGCAAAAGTGGAGCAACAAGTCTATTTTTCTTGAATATTTACACCACATTTCAAATGATGTGTATACTGGCAATCTGTGGTGGAAATGTTTAATCTCATCCTCTTCACTGACAGTATCATTTACTAGTTGCACATTTGTTAGATGAAATGAAAATTACTTGACAAGTGATATTGCTATAAATTGTACATAAAATATTTCTTGTATTTTCCCACAACAAATATTGGAATGGTTTATTTCACGTTTTGTTTATGGTTTCATTATTTGCGACAGAGCCGTTTGATTCACAGATACATTACAAAAACAACAAGGGTGAAAGTACCTTAATGTGTTGAACCTGAAGTTGATGTCACTGTCACACCGTTAAATCATATGATCAGGATGCATTCGTGATTATGGGCGGAGCTGCTGTATGATATCACTGCAGGTGACTGAAAGAATTCAGTGAAGGTGAAACTAAACTAAACAGATGATCTGGAAGTTTTTTGAAACAACAACCTCTATATTTAAACACTGAAACTAGTGATCACATCCGATATTCACTCACAGGTAAGTGATCCAAAAGGAAGAGCAGTTTTGTGGGCTAATTGTTTGAAAAATATAAATTTCACCCTTTTTGTTGTTGTCTTCCATATATAGAAGGAAACTTGTACTATGATAATGTTGTTGTAAAGACCTGTTTAATACACATTATATTCAGTTTCAGTATTGTAATTCTAATTTGCACAGAACTGACAATCAAATATTTTGACAAACACTTTGGCTAAAAACAGCAAGTTTATTTTATCTCTGTAATTTCAATTCTAAATATAAACTTACCTCTGTTTTGTCACCTTTACTGTATGCAATTAAACATGAGCAAGAATATAACCACAAACTTACTTTCAGTTTTCGAAAGGGAAAATACACAAAGTTAACCCACAAGTTAAACCAGTTTAGAAGACTGAATACTTATATTGTCATTACGTACCTTTTCAGTCATGTCATCCTCCAGTGATCCACTAAATGAGGAGCTCCAGTGCTCCATCTGTCTGGATGTGTTCACTGATCCAGTCACCGCTCCATGTGGACACAACTTCTGCAGAACCTGCCTCAACAAGTTCTGGACAAACACAGAGACCTGCTTCTGTCCAACCTGTAAAGAGACATTCAGTGGAAGACCTGATCTCAAAATTAATACATCCAGGGGCGGTGTAATGGGGGGGGAGGTTAGGCCCCTGGTCAGAGAGGGGCGCCCCGGAACGCAACCTCTACCGATGGGAACAAACCAACCCCCGGTTCCGCTCCCCCGATTTCGATCTCTAAGGAGAAAAAACCAACCCCTGCTCCCCCGAATGCAACCTCTACCGAGGGATGCTGAGGGTGTTGCACAACACTTTAAGGAGAAGCTCAATCTAGGAAGACCTGAAGTGTTTTGTTACATCTGTGATGAAAGAAAGCAGAAAGCTGTGAAGTCCTGCCTGACATGTCAAAGCTCTTACTGTGAGACTCACCTGGAGCCTCATCACAGAGACCCACTTCTAAAGAAACACAAACTGATCACCGCTGTGGAAAATCTGGAGGATTATATATGCCAGAAACACCAGAGACCTCTGGAGCTGTTCTGCAGAGATGATCAGACGAGTGTGTGTCTGTCCTGCACTGAAGGAGACCACAGGACTCACAACACTGTTCCTATAGAGGAGGAGAGTCAGGAGAAGGTCACACACATAATAGACCAAATTAAATGCTTCTTTCTTGAGTGTTGACATGTTGAAGAACATGTTCCTTTTTAAAACAACCAAAGCCAACAGGCTGATTTTGTCAATTTTTCAAAATACAGCATATTACCCTCAAAACTCTCAGACATGGACTAAGGGGCTTTCACAGTAGATCTTGTGGTGCTCACCTGGGTTCGTTTGATGTCAGAGTTCGGATAATGTGAACGCTGTTTTCTGAACTCGGGTGTGCACCCGCGAACAGTACCTGAGTCCGCCTAAAATGGGTGGCCTGGGGCACAGTTCATGTGAACTCCAGTACAGTTCGCTTCTGATGTGAATGCAATTTTACTAAATCATGGGGGTGAACCACTATTAATGATGTATGAATTGGACAAAATGTGTATTTATGCATTTACTCACTCGCTTTCCTGATAAGCATGACTGACACACTGCAGTAGAAAGAATATATGTCTAATTTCTGCTCACAGAAACTGACTCCCGCGTTCTTTTGAACCCTTTTCATTACAGTCCTGACAAACAGACAACTGTGCCATTCTGTGTTAGTGCTTTGGAAATGAATCAAAATTTTCAAAAATCCAAAGTACAAAAATTAAGCGAGCAAGCATCCATTTATTTTGCCGTCTTCTGCATAGTCATTACCGAGTAACAGGTAAACAGCTGCAACTCTGATGACGCAAACGTACAGTGGTTCAGAACCAAAAAACACAGTATGAATACAAACCAGTGGGAACAGCGGGAGGGGGGAGCAATCGAACCCGGGTTCGGACCAGGCAATCAAACCAAGTGTGAAAGCACCCTAAAAGATACAAAACGACCATTTTGAATTCATGGGGTCTTTAAATGGTTTCCAAAATCAATATTCAAATAAAACTTTTTGTCCAAAGATGGAATGCTAAATTCAATCATAAATGTCCTCTTCTGTTTATGTACAATCAGCTGGCTAAGAAAAAGACAGACGTGCAGCAGATGATCCAGAACAGAATGAAAAAGATTCAAGAGATCCAGCACTCAGCAGAACTGAGAAAAGTAAGTGGAAGTTAAACAAATGTAAAATTAATTATGCATTATAATACATTGCTCAAAAAAAATTTATGGGGACACTTAAAGCACACATTTAAATCAAATTTAAAATCTTATATACATTGTTATTTGTTGAGAACAAAATGATGTGACAATTGTCAATGGAAACCAAATTCATCAAGGGCTGGATTCAAAAATCACACTGAAAACCAAAGTATTTACAGGCTGATTGAATTTACATGAATTTAATCAAAGCCACTCATGATGAAATTCAGTAGTGTGTATGGATCCCACGAGGCTGTATGCACTCCCGACAACATCTAGACATGACCCTAATGAGGTGGAGGATGATGTCCTGGGGGAACTCTTCTCAGACCTGGATCAGGGCATCAGTGAGCTCCTGGACAGTCTGTGGTGCTACTCGGCGGCTTCAGATGCTCCGATAAATAACATCCCAGAGGTCCTCGATTGGCAGGTCGTGGGAACAAGAGGGCCAGTCAATGGCATCAATGCCTTCATCATCCAGAAACTGCCTACATACTTTGGCCACAAGAGGCCGAGCATTGTCATGCAGCAGGAGGAACCCAGGGCACTCTGCACCAGTGTAACCTCTGAGGATTTCATCCCGGTACCGAACAGCAGTACATGCTGGAGCACATGGAGGTCTGTGCAACCCTCCAAGAATATTTCTCCCCAGACTATCACTGACCCACCACCAAAATAGTCATGCTGGATGATGGTGCAGCATTACCCACAACATCTCCAGACACTTTCATGTCTGTCAGAAGTGCTCAGTGTGAATCTGCTCATATCCATGAAGAGAACGGGAGGTCAACGGAGGACCTGCCAGTTCTGGTGTTCTCTGGTAAATGCCAGTTGAGCTGCACAGTGCTGGTCTGTGAGTATAGATCCCACTACAAGATGTCAGGTCCTCATGCCACCCTCATGAAGTCTGTTTCTAACATTTTGGTCAGAAACATGCACAGTATGTCATTTTGGAGGGCTCTGGCAGTGCTCCTCCTGTTCCTCCTTGTACAAAAGAGCAGATACTGGTCCTGCTGCTGGGTTGCTGCCCTTCTATGTCCCTGTCCTGCTCTCCTCGTGTAACAGCCCATCTCCCAATATCTCCAAAACTAGACAAATCAGTCAGAAAAGATAAGGAGAGAGCAATTGGCCATCACCAGCAAAACCATTCCCTGTTAGGGGGCTCTCTTGCTGTTGCCTCTCCAGTCACGTTCATTTGCACCAAAGCAGGTGAAACTGATTCACAATCACTTATGCTTCCTAACTGGACAGATTGATATCCCTCAAGTTAAACTGGCTTAGTGTTATACTGTACTGTGATGATTAAGTGCCCCCCTTTTTTTCTTTTCCTTTTTTTTTGAGCAGTGCATTTCAGTATGCTTAACACAGGTTCTGAATTAAATGGATAAAACACATTTCACATGAGGTCTGTAGATGATGAAAGCATTTTACTATGATGCTCTCGGAGATACTGTGTTTCGTTTCTTCCTGTAGTGAGGAATGACAATAAAAAGCACTTGACTTTTTTTCATTTTTGAGTAAACCTTTGAAATATACATATAAACACATAACAGATGAGCTTGATAATTGTCCTCATTCACCAGAATAACACAGAGAAAGAGAAATCAGCCAGTGTTGAGCTCTTCACTGATCTGATCCGCTCCATTAAGAGATGTCAGTCTAAGCTGCTGAAGATGATGGAGGAACAGCAGAAAGCAGCAGAGAAACAGGCTGAAGATCTCATTAAAGAGCTGCAGCAGGAAATCACTGATCTGGAGAAGAGAAACACTGAGCTGGAGCAGCTCTCACACACTGATGATCATCTGCACCTCCTACAGGTCTGTCAAAATCTGCCTCATCACTGAGAATGTACATGTTGATTTTGCTATTTTTCTCTGAGCTAATATATGCTGTGTTTTGCATGGCAAGATGGCATCAGTGTGTGTGTGGCTCACCATCTGGTGCTTGGTGTGGTGTCAAGTTTGTTTATTTTATTTGGCACTGTGTAACTTCGCTGGTATTGACCTACGACTGTTTATCTCGTTTAAACCTACAAGTCATTTCAAACAAACAGTGGCCAGTACAAAACGGTTCTCATTACATCCCCCCACCCTTACTGATGAAGAGTTTTATTATTAATGATTTTTTTCTCTCTTCCTGTGACATGGATTTTTTTGTTTCTTACTGAAACTTGGCTCCACCATTAACCACCATAGTACGAAGCATTGTTTTGGAAACAAACTAGCTAGTCACGGCTGTTTCCCGAACACGGTTGCATCTCAGTCGTTTGAACCACATTGGTTCAACAACATAGGGCCATTGTTACATGTTACATTGTTACATGACATCACACGCATGTGGTGGAGTAATAACTTATGATATTTAACTGATTAGAGATCGCTAAGGTGCTGCTGTATTGAACATGGCACCTATACTGACTAATTTACTATTTTTTGTTCCCTGTCATTGTGATTTATTTGATATTTGTTTCATCGCGGGTTCCCTCTTACGTCATACTCCGGGGTTCCAGTAGGCATTTATGCACACTCTTCAAAAATGGCGCTTACAATGGATGCACAAAAATACATAATTAAAATGCATTTTATATTTATGTATCTATGGTTTCGGGAAACACCGAATCGTTGAGCTATGCTGGTAATGATGGAACTTGCGACCATATTTGGCTAACACTGCTTTTGAGAAACGCACCTCTGGACAGTACCGCTTTAAGTCGAACACAATTAATGCCGTCTGCTGGACTAAGCGTGTTCTTGTTGCGTGTACATATTTTATTTTCACCACCTGCAAACTCACAAAGAGTTCATAAAAGGCACTTTTGCCCTCTGCTCATTTTGTTTTGGATACACCGCTCATTCTGTGCCATCAAAATGCATAGCGTCGCATCTTGTTATTACTTCCTGTTTTTGGTTTATGTTGCGTTCATATATCATTCGAACCACACCAGAGTTCGTTTGGAAGCGGACCGAGACCGATCTTTTTAGTGGCCTCAGTCCGCTTGTTTGGAGCGCACCAGAGTTCGGATGGCAGCATTCACACTTACTCAAACGAACCACACTAACAGAGCAATCGCACTAGAGTTCATTTTATTCGAGCTAAACACCTAATTCTCCTCGTACGACGGGCCAGGGTGGAGGTCTAGCTTCTATTTATAAATACAACAAGGAATTTTTAATTGAGTTTGCAGACTTCTTTGGGGAATTCTTACTAAAAATGAGAAATTTGAGAAAATTTTAATATAGGGAGATTTCAGTATTCATGTTTGCTGCACAGCTAAGGAATATACCAACTTACTGCATGCCTTTGACATAGCTCTTCAGGTCAATGTCCCTAACTCATCAGCATGGACATTCACTTGATCTAGTGTTATTACATAGTTTTTCTCTCTGTGACCTCGAGGTGTGTGAAAACTGATTCTCTGATCATGAGACGGTTATGTTTACTGTTCCATGTGTATCTAATGCTTCTAATCCTATGCTTGCCGGTCTCGGCTGATTACTTCTACCACCAGAAATGCATTTTCATTAGCTTTCTGAGAAGCCAATCTATCCCTGGATGATTCTCAATCTGACCTGAGAGCTGTGGAGCTCCTATCTAAGTTTCAATCTCTGCATATATCTTAGACTCAGTGACCCCTTTAAAGACTTCACAACAAAAATCTAGTTCTGAGCCCTGGATAGATGACACCATCCGCAGAGCGTAAATGAAAAAAAAAAAAAATGCTCTTTTGAAATGCTAAAAGATTTGTTACTTCATTATCAGAAAGTCATGAAAGCAGCAAAATCAAGATTTTTCAGAAATTATCAATAAGAACTGTCACAGGCCAAAAAGTCACTTCAGTATCATCAACGCTCCTATCAACCCATCTGTTTGTTCCCTGATATATCTTCATCTATGTGTGAAGCTTTTCTTACGTGTTTTTTTTTTGTCAATAAGATAAGGGATCTTAAACTGGGGATAACTTTCTCTTCCTCTGATCCATCTACTCCCTCTGCTCATTCTGCTATTTTCAGTCAATTTACACCCATTTAGATTTGACCACTGTATTCGATACAGTAGATCATGTTGCTATAAATGTCTTTGCATTTCAGTCCAATATTCTTGTCTGAAATTTTCAGACGTTAAAAAATATATACGACCTCATGTTGTGTCAATCATGTTTACAAATTGCCTCCGAAACTTTCATCCATCAAAAAAAAAAAAAAACAGCAAAAAAAAAAAAAAAATTGAAACAGGTTCAATTTTCTGCATTTTTTTGCATCTGTAGCGGGCATTTTGAGAGGTGTTTTGACAACTCAGAGCCACCGTACAAGCGAGAGCCAAAATTGTATACTGGTTTCAATGCCTGATGCGCACCTTTCTGATGCCACAGTTTGGTGTGTATGTCCATACCTTAGACATACTGCCAGTCTCTGTCTCTTTAAATGCAAATGAGCTGCTGCTCCCTGCCCTCTTTTCCAGAATAGAGAAGTGCCTTTACAGCTCATAAAAAAAAACTGGTTTTGATTATCATGTCTATCAGGCTGAAATCACGTGTTTTAAAGCCATATTAGTTTAAACGTCTGATAGACGGTTTTCTGAGCACAAACATCCTAGTCTCAGCCTCAGACGTCACGCCCACGGACCGTTGGCTAAACGTCTGATCTATATGGCACACAAAAGTGGAAACACTTTAGGAGTTTCGAAGTCGTCGTCGGATTGGTTGAATTATACAGGATTTCCGGGAGACGTGTGTGTCACGCTCTTTAACGTTCCACCTAGAAACAAAGATTCCGTGGCGCCAAACCCCTCACGAAAGTAGAAAGCCGCCGTGTTTATAACTGTGATGACGAAAGCTTATCGGGATCAAATAAACGCTGGATTTTCAAAAGTATGTGAAATATTTAAAGTTCGCGGCATAGAATCTTTAAAATACGTCCGAGAGTTTTACACACCGGTCTGTTATTGTGGCGACATTTCTACTCCCCGAAACGTGACACTGAATGAAACGAACTGTGATTGGTTGTTTGACATGTCTGTCAAACGGCCACAGGGGTGGGCCTTGGCCAGTGAAAGCTACCATAGATTCCAGACCTTCAGCCGTCAGTCTGAAGGTCTGGTTATGCGAGACTACAAACATCCGAGCACACATATAGAAAGTGGCTGCCCATGACATGTGAGTACTACAGTTCTCTTTCACACATGAGTTTATGTTAAAACACACATAAGTTACAAAAACACAGTCGGTTATTTTTGTGAAGGTAAACATTTGGGAAAGAAATCGCATGTTTATATTAGATCTGTGTATTAAGTGACATCAGCATAATATACAGTACCTATACCGCTGTCTATGCTATTAATATGACCCAAAATAAAATAAAAGCAGAGAATCACTTACACTTACTTCAGCCATGTCAGGGAGATGCTGTGTCTTTCTATGCGAAAGCAAAAGCACTTTATTTGGCTTTCCGAAAGTAGATGCAATTAGAAATCATTGATTAAGATTTGTTTACAACAGAACAGCACAACCCAAATGTTAGAATATGTGCAACGCATTTTATGGACGACCGTTTTGTGAACCTAGGAGAGTACAAGGCTGGCTGTGCACAAACGCTATTTCTAAAAAAAAAAGAAAAAAAAAAAGGGTCAGTTCCGACTTTGCTATGACAATCTGGCGCTTCTGAATCAGCGACTGTAAGTATGTTTTGTTATTAGTTTAAGTATTTGCTGTTGACTGTTCCAAAGTGGAGTTGTGCACAGTGTAGAGTAACGCGTTGTGTGTGTGTGTGTGTGTGTGAGAGAGAGAGAGAGACAGGGTCACATCACAGTGGAGTCAGCTGTCTTAAAGGGGTCATATGATGTTGCTAAAAAGAACAATATTTTGTGTATTTGGTGTAATGCAATGTGTTTATGTGGTTTAAAGTTCAAAAAACACATTTTCCACATACTGTACATTATAGTTGCTCCTCTAAGCCCCGCCTTTCTGAAACGCGTCGATTTTTACAAAGCTCATTGTTCAGAGAAGCGAGGCGTGCTCTGATTGGCCAGCTATCCACTGTGTCGTGATTGGCCGAATACCTCAAGCGTGAGACGGAAATGTTACGCCCCTCACCGTATTGTGATGGTGTTTCATGGTGCGACCGCACAAAAACAATAAAACCCATTACAAACGAGGCATTTGTTGCATCCAGTGGGGACATAATTACTGACTATAATGACTTATACTGTCTTTTTACATAAACATTACCATGTCTGCATTTGTGATCGGAGAAACACAAACAACAAGCGCTACTCTACACTGCTCAAAACTCGCGTTTGAATCGTCAGTGGCAGAAACGTACTTACAAGCTGTGAGTCAGAAGCGCCAGACTGTTCTTGTCTTTGTGCGAGCCAGCGTTGTAGCTTCCAAGCTCAGGAAATAGTCCTCCGTAAAATGTGCTGCACACACTCGAATATTTGCGTTGTACTGCTCTGGAACAGTGTTGTAAATACAACTTAACCACTGATTTCTAGTTGTGTCCTCTTTTGGAAGCCCAAACAAAGTACTTTCGCTTTCACAAGCAAACACAGCGTCTCCAGGACATGGCGCCGGCGGCAGCAACAATACTACAGCGAGAATAATAGTTCCGCCCTCTTTCACTGCGTGTACGTTTGGGCGGTGTTATGAAAATCTCCCCACACCATGACGTAGAGATGTTGGGGCATGTTTGAATGAGCCGTTTTAGGTGGGTGTGGTTGAGCCTTAACTTTTATAAAGAATATCTCTTTGGTTTTGAGACTTTAGTCTTTGCAACTTCAGGGATCTTATCTATGCACAATCAGCTTGTAACACTCCAAAGAGAAAGGAAAACTTGAAATCGCATCATATGACCCCTTTAATCGCGGCTTGTGTACTGCAAATACATACAAGCATCATCACTGTCTGTCACGCGACTCTGTTTCCCTCTCGGGCTTGAACTGATGGTAAAAATAACGACATTATTAACTGTCTTTATATTTACTTTGAAAGCTGAAGCTTGCGATTATGGTAAGGGGCGTTACATTTCCAATGTGTGCTTGTGGTGTTCGGCCAGTCACAATGCACTGTGCCAGTTGGCCAATCAGAGCAGACTGTGCTTGTCGGAAGGAGGGGCTTTGTAGAAAATGATGCGTTTGAGAGAGGCGGGGCATAGAGGAACTACAATAATGTACAGTATTTGAAAAATAATGTGTTTTTTGAACATTACAGCATGTCAACATATTCTGTTACACCAAACACACAAAATAATGATCTTTAAAAAAGCATCATATGACCCCTTTAGATGCTATAGCGTGAAGATAAACATGGTGGATTGAGTGCAGCTCACTCAGGGCGGTGTCTTGGCTAGATTGCGGCAGTGTCAATCAACAATCGTGGGTGGGGCTTGTAAAATGTGATGTCACACTTTACGGATTCTGTGATCGGCTTGCTCTGAGATGCTGCTAATGATATATGGAGATTAAAAAAAAAAGGAGCGGGTGGATTTTTATCATTATATGGTGGTTGTGTACACACACTACCAACACACATTTATGTCCAAACAACATGTGAAAGTGAATTTTGCATAATAGGTGCCCTTTAAATATGTGGCTCCAGTATCACTACCAAAGCATCAAAATCCCTTAGTAAACAGTGAATTGCTCGTGATAATCCCGCAGCTCCTTGATAAAGAGGCGGAACTCTCCTTCCTCTCTTCGTAATCTCAGGATTGGATGGACCCAAAATTTCCTCTTTCTTTTTCTCTTTTTAAGAAGAGAAAGGACAACAAAAACTCTCACTGCTTGAAGACTCTATTGTGTATTTTTTTGTGATTTTTTTTTTTCACAACAGATTCATTATTAAGCATCAGACTCAGTGTGCAAGGTTTCTGTGCATGACAGATTTTTAGGATGAGGAATTTGAAAAAAGCATATGAAAATTTCGGACTCAGTGTGCAAGGGCCTTTATTGCCCGGTTGGAGCACTGTGCAGGAATTAAAGGTAGTGCACTGGATTGGTTTAAATCTTATTCTACTAACAGAAGTTTTTCAGTTAACTTTTTTTTTCAATTAACTCAGTTAATTTGAAATCTCTGAAATTTGGTAAGCAGATAAACCTGGTGGTGAAATCATCCTTTTTTCAGCTTTGAATGTTATCAAAATAAAGCCATTTCTGTCCTTCAACAATTTTAACCCATGCTTTTATCTCTTCCAGTCTTAATTATTGTAATTCTCTTTGTGCTGGGATTAGCCAGTCAGCTCTGTCCCTGATTACACTTAGTTCAAAATGCATCAGCCAGACTCCTGACTGGTGCTTAAATATGGGACCATATCACTCCTATTTTTTTTATATTATTTTGAATATCATCAGCGTTTTCCAGAAATCACATACTGCTACTTACTAATGACTTACTTAGACTTAGATCCTCCCACGCCGTTCGGCGCATTGGGCGACAAGAGATCTCCATCGTGCTCGATCGACTGCGGCGGTTGCGGCTTCGTCCCAAGATAAGTTGACGGCTCTGAGGTCCTCGATGAAAGTCCTTCTCCACGTGATCTTGGGGCGTCCTTGCCTCCTTCTTCCATGCTGCAGGTTCCAAAGCATGGCCATTTGTGGGAGCCTGATTGATGGCTGTCGAAGGACGTGCCCGGCAAACTGCATACGACGCTCGACCACGATTTGCGATATCGGACCAGTTGACGTCTGGCGATGCACTTCTTCGTTAGTCACCCAATCTCGATATGTGATCTTCAGGATGTGCCTAAGGCATCGTTGTTGGAATGTATTGAGGCGGCGAATGGTTTTGGCTGTCATTTTCCATGTTTCACAGGCGTAGGTAGCCAAAGTGGTTGAAGGCGTCGTATGACTGTTGCCGCGTTTCCAGTACGGTAGACAACATCGTGGTTCGCGTCATCATCCACTGAGATGACGCTACCCAGGTAGGTAAATCGATCAACCTCTTTGATTTGTTATTGGCCAATAGTTACGGGTACTCGTCCGCGAGCGAATCCAATGCGCATGATTTTGGTTTTAGAGCCGCTGATTCGGAGCCCGATCTTTGCTGACTCCTGCTCCAAGGCCGTCGTCGTGTTCGCCATGCCGGGTTGGGTGGAAGCCAGCAACGCGATGTCGTCAGCAAAGTCGGCAAAAATGCCATTTTCGGTCCGAACACAGCAGCTCGAAGCGTGGTAGAGTTGGCAAAACAAGTCGGTAAACTGGCGTGGGATGCCATATAATCGGGCGATCTTCCAGAGGGTTTTGCGGTGAACGCTGTCGAAGGCCTTGGTAAAGTCAATGAAGTTTATTGATAGCCGCTGTTGATACTCCAGACTCTGCTCGATAATTGTTCGTAGGACGAATATTTGCTCGCCACAGGACCGTCCAACGTGGAATCCAGCTTGCTCTTCGCAGAGCCGCGTGTCAACAACCTGGCGCAGACGTCGTAGGAGGACCAGGCAGGGCACTTTTCCAGGCACTGACAGCAGGGTGATTCCTCGCTAGTTGTTACAATCCGAGAGGTTGCACTTCTTTGGGAGGCGGACGAAGACTCCTCTTCGCCACGTGTCGGGGACTGCAGCTCGCACCCAACAGGCATTCAGTAATCGCGTAAGTTCCCTGTCCGCATCTTGGCCTCCGTGCTTGACCATCTCGGGGGCGATTTCGTCCAACCCTGCGGCTTTACCGTTTTTGAGCGCCCGTATCGACGTCTCCGCCATGGTGATCGGCCCTACCTCGATGTGTAAGTCGCCCGCTGGTGTCAGCAGGTCATCTGAGAAGGTGGTCAACGGGACCGGCTGGTTAAGCGTTTCTTTGAAGTATTCAGCCCATAGCCTCTCTGGTTCGTCCCTCGTTAGCAGGGGCTTTCCGTTCTTATCTTTGATGGGGGCTTCCTGGCCCGTCTTGGAACCTGTCAGCTCGCTCATGATTCTGTACAACGTCTTCGTGTCGTTCCCGGGCGGCGGCTTCTTGGACGTTGTACAGAATCGTGCGCGAGCTGACTTATTATTAACCTTTATTTAACTAGGAAAGTCACATTGAGGTTAAAACCTCTTTTACAAGTGAGACCTAGTCAAGACAGGGTCAGATAGCAGGATTAAACAAATAACAAACCACAAACAAAACCAACATCATCAATAAATACAACAAAGAATACAGTAGCATAAACAATTAGGTATTACCTAATACCCTATGTAATACTGTTCACAAAAACAACATTATGATAGTATTGATAATGAAATTAAATGGAAGTGGGATTATCAAAACATCTGCACTTAGCAATAAGCAATTCTTTTATTCTGTGTTTAAAATCATTTAAAGAGATGAAGGATTGTAGCTTAAGTTTAGTCTGCACATCATTCCAGGACCAGGGACCATAATAAAACAAGCTTATTATGGTCCCTGGTCCTGGAATGATGTGGAATGATGTGACTTACTAATGAATGAAGCATATTTAATTAACTTCATATACATATTTATATATATATTATTTTTTTATTTTCTTTTTATTTTCTTTTTTTTTTACATGGTTAATTGTCCTTTCTCCTGCTGTAGATGTACTCATCTCTAAACAGCCATCCACACACCAAGAACTGGACTGAGATCAGTATTGATACTGATGTGAATGTGCTCCCTCTGCATAGAGCTCTGGCGCAACTGAAGAAAACACACAAGGCTCTAAATAAAAAACTCAGTCAAACTGGTATGTGAACAACAAGCACAGTGTAGAAAAACATTTTTTTTTTTTCTGCCATTGTATCTCCTTTAATAAAATTACTGTTTTTACTGCAAAGTCAACAATCTTGAAATCTTCACTAATATGAAAGGGCTTAATGAAATACATCCTTTTTCCAAAAAGGCACAATAGAAGTATGAATTTACATGTGAAGATATTGAGTCATTTAAACTGATGAAAACTGTTGGGAAAAGATTAGACATACAAAGACTACTTATTTTGTGGCTCCCCTATTAGACAATATTAGTTCTGCATCCTTCATCTGTGAATTGAAATGTCTGATAATTTACAATTTATTGTTGGCCCTCTGAGCATCAGATTTTCAAGAAACTTAACATTTTACTTCGGAGTGACCGTATCCCTACATGTACACACATTTTTGAATATTTTGTACTTTGTCCACATACAATACAGGCATATATGATATAGCAGTGACAAGTTACTTACTAGTTGATTAAAAATATTTTCTAAGTTAGTTATTTTTAGTGTACACAGTAATTGCTAACAATAACAAGCATTCATATTATATATATATATATTTTTTTGCATTGCATTGCATTAAATAAACCAATTTTTTTAGTGTGTCATAGCTGTAAAATTTAAGTAGTATTTTCCCAATTAATCTCTTGTGTAATATATCTATTGAGTAGATTCTATAGGGTTGATTTGACAGTATTTTTTTTTTATCTGAAATATTCCTATACAGAATTCATCACATTTATATTGTCATCTGTATCCACAGGGTTGAGCTGTGTACAGAAGTATGCAGGTACAGTGTGACTGACACCATTTTCTCCAATACACTTAAAATAATTTCTAAAATAATCTGCTTTATAAACATATGAAAATGCTTGTTCTGAAGTTGATTGAAAATGTCTAATCTCTCACCTAGTGGATGTGACTCTGGATCCTGATACAGCGAATCCATATCTCATTCTGTCTGATGATGGAAAACAAGTCAGTCATGGAGACATTAAGCAGGACGTCCCAGAAAACCCAAAGAGATTTGATGAAATTTGTGTTGTGGCAAAGGAGGGATTCAGTTCAGGGAGATTTTACTATGAGGTGCAGGTGAAAGGAAAGACTCAGTGGAGTTTAGGAGTAGCCAGAGAATCCATTAATAGGAAGGGGGGCATTAGCCCGAGGCCTGAGGATGGTCTCTGGTCTATGTTATCGATTAATCAGAGCCAGTATATAGCTTGTGATAATCAAGCAGTCGCCTTCTCTCACAGAGAAACACCTGAGATTGTGGGAGTGTTTGTGGATTATGAGGAGGGTCTGGTCTCTTTTTATGATGTGGGCTCCAGCTCTCATATCTACTCTTTCACTGGTCAGACTTTCACTGAGAAACTCTATCCATATTTTGGCCCAGGCCTTAATGATGAAGGAAAAAACCCACTTATAATTTCACCTGTCAGCTGAAACAAAGTGATTTTGCTGAAATGTGAAACATAAAATCTGAAAAGATTAACTGTGCATGTGATGTTTTTGTCAGGATTAGAATATGTAAATCAAAACCAAAAAGGAATCTACATATAACTGAAAATGTATGTTAACAAGCCAAAAAGAATGCATGTCACACCTCTGTTCATCAATTTGCACTGGCTAGCAATAGCTGCTTGCCTACAAAACAACCACTGGCTCTGCACCTCTTTACCTAAATTCACTACTTCAGATTCCAGAAACTTGTGTTCTGCAAGTGAACGGTGCATTGCAGTGCCATCAGTTTCACAGACTTGTACATTAATTGTTCTCTCCTGGTGGAATGACCTGCCCAACTCAATCCGAGCAGTTCAAGAAATGGCTAAATACTCATCTCTTCCATCTACACCTGACCCTCTAACACTTGCACTCTCTATTCTGTTTCTATTCCACTTGTTTTCTTTTTATTTATAAAAAATGACCCTCTAACACTAGCGTTTTCTATTCTTTTTCTATTCTATCATCTTGTTTTCTTTTTATTTATTATATAAGTTATTGTATGTATGTACTACATTGTATGTCGCTTTGGACGAAAACGTCTGCAAAATACCTTAACCATACTTCAAAAAAATTGACTTAATTAATGAATGTCGTAAAGTTAAACTGCTGTCTGTCAGACTCTTCTGTGTTTACATAAATGTCCTGCAGGGAATACCAACTCTAGGTAGAACAGACACTTAACGCCACTTAATCTGTGTCTCCATCCAGCTTTTTAATGCACATTTTAACCATTTGAAAAAAAAAAACCCTGACTGGAAATGGTTAAAATTCACATAAAATATTCTAATGTGAATAAAAACTTTTATGTGGATTGACTCGATATTTCATTGATGGGAACGGATGTATTTGCATATATTCACATTTATTGCAATTCTATCAGGTGTTTTAAGTTGCCCCTTACATTTTTATCCCACAGCTGTTCACGACTCCTCTCCTGTCCATTTCTAATTCGCATAACAGAGCTGATGGAAATGCTCTCCAATTATAGGGTTTTTGTTTGCCAGATTTTTACGAATGCACTTAAAAGATGTAAATGAATTGGATGGACGCCTGTCTTTTGACATCAATGCATAGAGTATATCATAGAGCCTAACAATACTGAACAAAAAGAAAGTGATTCTTGGGGTGTTCCATATGAGAATGATGGATGCATTTTCTTTATTAGTGCGTAAACAGTTTAAACATACCTTTGGATAAATTCAAGAGTGCTTGAGGCCTCTTTAGGATACTGCAAGTTGAACACATAAGCAACGAAGGTCGCTGCCCCATCACAATCGTTCCTTCCATGAACATCATCCACTTGTCTGCGCTTAGTGTCTCTCCTGAAATGCATTAACACAATATGATAACTAAAAGAGCACTAGAAAGCTGCACTACATAAACACACACACACACACGAGTGGCGGTGTTGGCATGATGGGAAAAAGTACCCATTTTAATGATGCTAACGTTATTTGAGCTGTCGTCATTGTGGTGGTTTTGCATGTGGTAACGTTACCTTTTTCCGTATCACCTCCGTTGAGGTTCCAAGCGAGTAGAGGAGAGATAAGGAGATGACGTTTAGATATAATCAACAACAAATCAGTGTCTGAAATAATCCAGCTAGCAGCAGGTGTGCAGCTGATCCTGCGGTGTGTGACAGCTGCTGCTGCTCAGGATAGAGTAAGAAGACGTCATTTGAAACTAACTTCACCGCGGTTAGTTCAAGAGAAATCTGAAAATATACCACTGAAATATACCAAACGAAATAATCATCACTCACTCAGATCACCGTATTAATATATCCATAGACTTATGAAATAGATTTTACATTGCATACCTGAGACGTGTTCCTTCTTCCAAAAATGATTAAATACTTCAGGTACCGTTGGCCGCGTAATTTCAAAATTCAAACAGCAGCGATCCCACAATGCTATGCGGTGGCTGTAAAATAATGCTTCTACGGTGTAGTTACAATAATATTACAGGACTGTCCTTAAATTTCCCATCATGCATTTGCATTTACAGTAAAAACATGAATGCGTTGTTGTAAAATGTACTGTAAAAATTACATCAATTGCTAACAGTGTATTTTCATCTTATAATCAATATTCTCTGATCTTTCTCAGTGGTTGTGATTCCTGATCATGATGCAGTTAATCCATATCTTGGCCTGCATGATTATGGACAAGTAATAAGTAAGAATACCTTTAAGCGTGACTACCCAGACACCCTAGAGAGATTTGACCAATCTCCGTGTGTCCTGGGAAATGAGGGATTCAACTCAGGGAGATTTTACTATGTGGCAAGCATTGGCGACTGGATTTAGGAGTGTCCAGAAAATCCATTAACAAGAAGGGCAGATCACATTGTGTCCTGTGAATGGATTCTGGGCTGTGATTCAGAAGGGCTTTCAATATAGCGCCTGTGACGATTCCCCAGACTTTCTGGGAGTGTTTGTGGATTATGAGGAGGGTCTGGTCTCTTTTTATGATGTGGGCTCCAGCTCTCTCATCTACTCTTTCACTAGACAGAGTTTCAATGAGAAACTCTATCCATTTTTTGGCCATAATGATACAGATAGAAAGAAAGGCCCATTGTACCAAAGACTATAGAAATACAAAGAAGGTTCACTCCTATAATTATGAATGGGAGAAAGTGCAACGCGCAATATGGCGGGATAGTCCCGCCTTCTAAATGAAAGAGCCAATCGTTAATTGGTAAAGTCATTGCGTCACTGCAGCGGCCGTTAGAAGCTCCGGTTCCCATAGAAACCTGGGGCTGGACCAGCAGCTGTGCGTGCGCAGTCATAAGCGCGTTGGAGCTACGCATGCGCACTGGCTGGTCTAGCCTGAAAAATAAGCTTTTTAAACGCTATTTTAGCATAAGAAACAACATTCATGGGACAGTTCATTTCAGATTTTATTGCTGATCTGAAATATGTAATTTAATCGCGAGTTCAGCGAGCCGTTTTTGAGATTTCAGGATTCCCCCATTCATTTAGATTGGACTTGGTCTTGTTTGAGCTGACCGGGGGCATTGCAAATATGGCAGCAGAGTACCTCCATAATATATTCTATCCATATAATATAACATTCTGTTATTGTTGTTGAAAGTGTGTCTTATTGACTGTAGGTTTTCCTAGAAATGCTTTATGGTGTTCATTTAAAATGATTTTGATGTATTGCTTTTTAATTAAATATAAAACAAGTCAAAAGTGCTTAATGAACTGATATAATAAACTGATAATGGCAAATCTTTCAATATAATACAGTCACTTATATCTTCCAAGAAGTTTTCCAAAAACATTTTTATTCCAGGTGTTGATTTGATCAACAAAAACCAAAAAAAAAAAAAAAAAAAAAAACCCTTTTCTTTTTGTTTGTATGAAGAACTGATTTGGAAACGTTTTCCATGACTTAATCATTATATTTTTGCTTGTTTTCAAATGTTCAAGAACATCTGCTCAACTAAGCATAAGAACAAATAGGATATGAATAAAACAGGATCAAGTTTGTTGATAAATTTGCATAGAGAAATCAGTTGTATATTAAGGTAATGGTATTATTTAGTGTAGATGACCTCTATCCCAAGAGAACCAGAGTATTAAAAGGCTTCACAATGAAAGCGCTTTTTTACTTTAGTTTAAGCACAATATCAGTGAATCTATGCACTTGAGTGAGCAGACGGCAGTCCATCGATGTCAGGAGCTTCTGAGAGCCAGAGACGGTAGGAACAAACTTCTCCATCAGTGTAACCGTCACAAGCCTCTGCACATCACTGACAGACAGAACCAGAATATAAACTTACTGGAAGAATCTAAAGTGCATAAACATGTCACACCTGAAATTAAAGTTCTGTTATACAACAAAATCATTCTGATACACTGTATTCTCAATTTCTCTATACACAACAAAACATTCTTCAGCACTTGTGAGAGCGTAAGTATCTACCATCTTTCTTGCAAATGTTATGAAAATGTGCATAAATGAAAGTAGGAAAAATACCTGATGGAATAAAATACATCATCATCACTCATGTTCTTCCTCAGCTGTGTTTTCTCTCTTCATCTTCATCATCTTCCTGCAGTCCAGTAGTTTGACTGAGCACATCTTCAGTGGCGTCTGCAGCATCTGCTGTTCTCCAGCGTTACAGTCTGAACCCAGAGACTCTGTGGAGGTTTGATGGCTGGATCCATGACTGTCACACACACACTCTCCTGAGCATCAGTAAAGTGAGGCTGAGCTCTGAGTCCTGTGTGTCTCTGGATCTCTGATGCTCCAGACTGAATCCGTCCCATCAGTCACACACAACCAAACCTTCTCCAGCTCCTGAGGAACACAGAATCATGGTGACTCTCAATTTATATAACTGCTCCTCTGAAGGAGACTGTTTTAAAGAATAAAACAACTGCTGGCAGACTGGATAAAAATTTTGTATATTTATTTATTTATTTTTTAGATATGACAAAATAGCAGTTTTATTAATAAAATAACTTTGGTTCTATGTTAGATCTCCACTTCATATATAATCATATCCTGAAGCAAAACCAGATGAAAGCTGAGGTCAAAATTTGAATTGTAAGAATCAATTAATCAAACTGAATCTGAATCAGCAACTTGATATTTGTCATTACTGTCATCAAAATTAATGAACTTAAAATGGCACATACATTCTAAAAGTTTCTTACACTGTTTAGGTTTACACACTCAGCAGAGATGAATAAGAATCTGTTCCATATTCAAGATTATAGGTGGAGCTACTATATGACATCTTGGTGAGTGAAAGACTGCGGTGAAAGTGAAATGAAACAGACGAACAGGAAGCTTCATCAAACAACAACATTACTATTCAGAAACTGAAATGAACGATCAGACCTGATATTCACTCACAGGTAAGTGATGGAAATGAAAGAACTAGTTCAGTAGTTTAATAGCATGAAGCAGTATCAGAAAGTATGTCTAAAAAGTATGTCATTTATTTGGCTGTAAAGCAAAGTTTGATGTGTGCTGTCAAATTCTGCAGAAACAGGAAACAGGTACTTGAACTGCAGACAGAATGAAAAAAGTCCAGTGAAAACATAACTTCATTAAACAAAAATGACACCTGGTGTTTACAGGTATTTAGTGGGTTATTTGTTTGAAATATTGCACTTACACCCTTTTTTCTGTGTTGTCTTTCATTAACAAAAAAATATATATACATATACATATGATATACATTTTCATGATAGGAGTCACGGTTGTGTGGGTGTGATGAAGGCGCGTGAAGAAGAAGATAATTCCAACGGAACTTTTAATAATAATCCACAGATAAGGATCCACAGCAACCCTGTCCTCATGGACAAACATCAGAACATCAATAACCGACCACACAAACTGAACAGACAGGAACTTAACTACACAGACCAAATGAGGATAATTAACACACCTGACAACTCAAATCAGAAACCATGACAACAACTCAGTCCAAACTAACCAAAACCGAGACAATAGTATTAAAGTATTGTTGTAAAAACTTGTTACATTTGTGGCTTCTTGTGAAAGATAGTTTCTTCTACCACCCAATAATATCCATTGCAGTGCCGTCTGAAGCACTAGATAAGCAGTCTCAGACAGGAAGTTAGGAGCTGAGCTTATAGCTGAGTGAGGTTTTAGTGGTGGAAACAGGTTAGACATTCATCAACTCTGCCTTGACTTCCTGCCGGAAACTGTTGTCACGCATTGCTTTATGGCTACTTTGACTTAAACAGTGGTTCAAAATTTTGAATAATTTTTAACATGCAGCATCAATTTTCAAATCTGCTCTGTTCACTTATGTAGATGATATATTTTCATAACTTATCTTTTCAGTCATGGCATCCTCCAGTGATCCACTAAATGAGGAGCTCCAGTGCTCCATCTGTCTGGATGTGTTCACTGATCCAGTCACCACTCCATGTGGACACAACTTCTGCAGAACCTGCCTCAACAAGCACTGGACAGACACACAGACCTGCTTCTGTCCATCCTGTGAAGAACAATTCAGCAGAAGACCTGATCTTGAGATTAATACAACCAGTGACACCATTGGGATGATTCAAAGGGCCATGTTCAGAGAGGGGGGCTCTGGAACGCAACCTCTAACGAGGGAGACAAACCAACCCCCGCTTCCACTCCCTCAAAAGCAAATTCTACAGAGGTCCCAAGTCAATATGCTACTCAGGGGGGCCAGAAACCATAGTGGTGCCCCTGAACACAACACTGAGAGTTTTGTGCAACACTTTAAGAAGCTCAATCTAGGAAGATCTGAAGTGTTTTGTGACTTCTGTGATGAAAGAAAGCAGAAAGCTGTGAAGTCCTGCCTGATGTGTCAAAGCTCTTACTGTGAGACTCACCTGGAGCCTCATCACAGAATCCAACGTCTAAAGAAACACAAACTGATCAACGCTGTGAAAAATCTGGAAGATTATATATGCCAGAAACACCAGAGACCTCTGGAGCTGTTCTGCAGAGATGATCAGACATGTGTGTGTCTGTCCTGCACTGAAGGAGACCACAGGAGTCACAACACTGTTCCTATAGAGGAGGAGAGTCAGGAGAAGAAGGCAAGAATCACAAACAAAACACTTTAAGCACCCATGAAATACAGTTTTCTTTTCGCTGTATTGATATGTTAAAGCATTCGCCCCTTTTTTATGTTAAGGGTTGGTCACACTACACTTTTCATGCCATTGACTTCTATTCATATGCATACGAATGCAGGAGAGTGGAAACACAAGCTCCTGTGAAGTTTTTTTTTCCGCATTTCACTGCTTTCCAAATTCAAGTTTGGTGATCTTTGGTGAAGTCGTATCATATGAAACCATGTGACCAATAGAAGATCGATATGTGACATAAGGCATGACCTCGTAGCCAAATTAAGAGAACATAAATTTAAAACTGCAGTGTTGCAGGAAATAATAAAATATTAAAACTCAATTCAGTATTATGGGTACAATTATTTAAATATGTCATCCTGGTATCGCGGACTCACTCTCTCTTTTCATACTAACGCAGCTGCTACCATTTTGCGACGATTGTTTTGTACACTGTAATGGATTATAAGATGACAATCAAACTGGTAAGGTTTTGAAACATTTTTGTCTTAAATCAATATCTTTTATCGCCATAGTTATTTATGTGGTGAAATGTTGTGTAATAAGACTGCAGCGTATCACTTAAATGTTCGTCTAGTTTGAACTTGCCGCTTGCTAGCAACGGCTTTCTTCACAGATGCTTTGTGTTTAAATATTTCAACTCAGATCAGTGTTTTGGGTCTAATTATTTATTTTGTGGCAAGCAGCCGTGTAATATGCTTCGCGTCGGGCTGCTGATAAGCCTGTCAGGCTTTATTCTGCATTATTTTTTACAACCAGCTGGATGTACACTATCCCTTACTTATCACAGGGATAAAAGTTTGTATTTCTGATATAAACATTAATGTCTACAATACAGACCAAAATAGAGTTTTTGAAATTTTGAAACATTTTGAAAGTGACTTTAGCTTCAAATAAAGGTTGTATCAATTACATAGTTATATCAGTAGGTGGCGACAAGTGGCTGCTAAAAATGTACTTGTCATGGAGTCATTCATTCAAGAGATTTGATCAAAAATGTTGATTCCAGTAATGCAACAAGTGAAGTCTTACGTCTTTTAAACATTCACTCAAACTTATTGAAATATCAAAGAGCCTCTGGTGAATTACATGTTATTTTATTTAGTTGACTAGTCAGAATTATGGGACAATTGTAATGTTTATTTTAAAGAAACGCAAATCATGACTCTCAGTTTATCCAGAATCATGGAGCTTAGAGTGAATTATCAATAATTATAAGAGACTGTTTCACCAGCTGACATAAGAGTTAATTGATAAAATAAAATAACACCAGTATTACATGGCAGCTGGCAAAACTTGTCAGAGTACAGCATTTTACTGTATTCCTGTCATTTTTTTTTTTAAATATTTATATTTGTCTGATCCAAGGATGGAGGTGCCTTTCATTTACATTTACATTTAGTTATTTAGCAGATGCTTTCATCCAAAGCGACTTACAAAAGAGGACAATAGAAGCAATCAAAACCAACAAAAGAGCAACAACATGCAAGCCATATGACAAGTCTCGGTTAGCCTAATGCAGTACACATAGCAAGGTTTTTTTTTTTTTTTTTTAAAGAAAACAAGTAGATAGAATAGAAAAAAGAAAGCTAGTGTTAGTTTTTAAAGAAAAAGTAGCAGTTAGAGAATAAATATGCAATTGATAGAGGGTCAAGGGTGTGTGTGTGTGTGTGTGTTTAAATAAAAAGAAGACAGATAGATAAAATAGAATTAGAATAGAGAGTGATAGAGTTAGAGGGTCAAATAAAGATGGAAGAGATGTGTTTTTAGCCATTTCTTGAAGATGGCTAAGGATTCAGCTGCTCGGATTGAGTTGGGCAGGTCATTCCACCAGGTGGGAACAGTGAATGAAAAAGTCCGTGAAAGTGATTTTGTGCCTTTTTGGGATGGCATTCATCATTCACTTGCAGAACGCAAGCTTCTAGAGGGCACATATCTGAAGTACTGAATTTAGGTAAAGGGGTGCAGAGCCAGAGGTGGTTTTTTAGGCAAACATTAATGCCTTGAATTTTATGTGAGCAGCTATTGTTAGCCAGTGCAAACTGATGAACAGAGGTGTGACGTGCGTTCTTTTCGGTTCATTAAAGATTAATCTTGCAGCGGCATTTTGGATTAATTGTAGATGTTTGATGGAATTGACTGGAAGACCTGCCAAGAGAGCATTGCAATAGTCAGGTCTGGACAGAACAAGAGCTTGAACAAGGAGTTGTGTTGCATGTTCCGAAGGAAAGGGCCTGATCTTCCTAATATTGTATAAAGCAAATCTGCTGGACCGGGCAGTTTTAGCAATGTGGTCTGAGAAATTCAGCTTATCATCAATGACAACTCCAAAGTTTCTGGCTGTTTTTGAAGGAGTTATGGTTGATGAGTCTAACTGGAAGGTGAAATTGTAATGAAGTGATGGGTTTGCTGAAACTACAAGCAGTTCTGTCTTAGCTAGGTTGAGTTGAAGGTGACGGTCCTTCATCCAGCAAGAAATCGGATCATCAGGATGGAATGAGAGGTAGAGTTGAGTGTCATCAGCAGTGATACGGAAAGCCATGTTTCTGAATGACAGAACCTAGTGATGTCATGTAGACAGAGAAGAGAAGTGGTCCAAGAACTGAGCCCTGAGGCACCCCAGTAGCTAGATGTTGCGACTTGGATACCTCACCTCTCCAAGATACCTTGAAGGACCTATCTGAGAGGTAAGACTCAAACCACTGAAGTGCGGTTCCTGAGATGCGCTTTCTCAATAGAGTTGACAGGAAGAACTGATGGTTAACTGTGTCAAAAGCAGCGGACAGATCCAGCAAGATAAGTAATGAAGATTTGGAAACCGCTCTTGCTAGTCTTAGTGCTTCAACAACTGAGAGCAAGGCAGTTTCGGTCGAATGTCCACTTCTGAAGCCAGACTGGTTGCTGTCGAGGAGGTTGTTCTGTGTGTGAAAGGCCAAGACTTGGTTGAACACAACTCTTTCAAGTGTTTTTGCAATGAAAGGTGGAAGGGAAACCAGTCTATAGCTCCTTAAAAGAGTTGGGGTAAGAGTGGGTTTCTTAAGAAGTGGGGTTATACGAGCCTGTTTAAAAGCTGAGGGAAAAACTCCTATGTGAAGGGATGTGTTAACAATGTGAGTGCGTGCAGGTACAACTGCAGGAGAAATGGCTTGAAGGAGATGAGATGGAAAAGGATCAAGCGGACAAGTAGTAGGATGACTGAAAAGTATGAGTTTAGAGGCTTCTGCTTTAGAGAGTGGGGAGAAGGATGTGAACGAGTGTATATTTGCTGGTAAGATGTGTTTGACAGTTTGAGGTGTGGAGAATTGTGCAGTGAGGTTGGTAATTTTATTAATGAAGAATGTGGCAAAGTCATCAGCTGTTAGAGTTGATGAAGGGATTTTCAATTCTGTATTTATGCATTCTGCAAAACCAAAGTTTGCTGAAGACATGCAGATGTTCAGGTGTAATTCTACACACACTTTTTTTTTTACCACATAACTGAAGTATTTAGATTTTTTGTTTTATTTTAATTTGTAATTAATTTAGCAAGCAGTTTTGTTTTTATTATTGTATATTTAAAAAAGAAGAAAAAAAAATATATACACTGAACAAAAAATATAAACGCAACACTTTTGTTTTTGCCCTCATTTTTTATGAGCTGAACTCAAAGATCTAAGACTTTTTCTATGTACACAAAAGGCCTATTTCTCTCAAATATTGTTCACAAATCTGTCTAAATCTGTGTTAGTGAGCACTTCTCCTTTGCTGAGATAATCCATCCACCTCACAGGTGTGGCATATCAAGATGCTGATTAGACAGCATGATTATTGTACAGGTGTGCCTTAGGCTGGCCACAATAAAACAATAAAAATAAAATTTAAATTTAATTCATGTAAGGTTTTTAAGGTAAAATGTTTGTTTGACAGGCATTATCATCAGAAGTGGAATCAGCAGCAAGAGCTCTTATTGATGTGTTAGCCAGAGGCCTAGCTCCATCTTCATCAAGTGGCCTTACTCCTTTGCCTACTCTGCCAGAACCTGAAAATAGGGTGAGGCAGGCTTTAAAAAGGTAATTTTATGTGTTTACCATTTTAATACTTAGCATTATTAAAATATTTTAAAACATGGTAGTAACCCTTTTAAACATCTAAAAATAGAACTTTTCTTGTCTTTTTATAACCTTCTGCTGAAATACTATTGATAAATTTGTCTTTTTGTCACTCTTACCGTAGGCAATTGCCGAGTATGTCTGGGACTGAAAATGACCAGCCTAGGGGCAAAAAACGTTTCCCTGTGGCCAAACCTGGCAAGGTGAAAAAGACAGATTTTCTAATTTATGTCCTCTCCGAACAAACCCTGTTTGCTCCAAAAGGAGGTGAAGACCTAAAACTTGTACATGCTGGGCTTGGGAAAAGGCTGTTAACTGTTCCAGACAGTTTTAAACACAGTGAGGTAATTGCAAACATTATCATAATGCAAGTAATTATATGATGCAAGTATTTTTTTCCATGACTTAAAAAATGAATAATGAATGTGGTGTTTTATGCTTGTTTAAGATTGTCACTCTTCTTGAGGAAGAATTTCCTAAATTAAAAACTCTTCAGGGGGGTTGGATGTTTTACAAGTCTACAGGTATTTATATTTTTAATGTCAAGTATAAATAAAACATGTAATAAAATATTTAGTTCTTTCTGATTTTATTGAAAAAAGGGTGTGGAAATTCTTGTGCTATGTGCTCTGCCATGTTTTAAGTTTAAGGCCTGCACAACTTGGGAACTTGCACATCAAAATTATTACGGAGATTCCCAGTAGGGATGTGCAATATGACGATATCGGATGGACGAAATAAAGTCTATCATTTCATATTACACTCTGTCGTTTATTTCGTGGTGTCACAAAATACAATGTTTACAGCAATACTTTTTCATCATTTGGATGACTGCGATCTTTAGACGCCACCACAGGGTGTGAAAGGGAGACAGAACCAGGTGGAGAACGATCAGCCAGGACAAAACGAGGAGCTCGTTCCTAAATGAGGGACTACATCTGTAGCATGGATACGCGTTTTTAAGCACTGCAGTTTTAACACTTAATCAGTCCTTGGGGTCAGGCTGACCCCAAGAGAAGTTTCCTTTATTTTTTAAAAGTGTTCCCTTCATCTCAGGGGCATCTGTGACTTTTCCTAAATAATCTATCTAAAACACACACAAAAAAAACTGGACTTGATTTGGTTGTTCTAAAGGTCACTGTTTAGGGTCCTTGGGGTCAGATTGACCCCACATTGAAAATAAATGGGAAAAGTAAAAAAAAAAAAAAAATTAGGTTCATTTGTCCAAAAAAAGTAGTAAACCCAGTATAAATCTGGAATGTTTAACATTTCTATAAAGGCCTGGATCTAGAGCACAAATGCAAATTGGAACGAACATTCTCTCTCTTGCACACACACACACACACACACACACACACACGTGTGTGACTGCAACAGAGAGCATTTTTAAAGAAATTGGCAAATAAAATCAACAAAGCTGGCTAAAATCTGAAAAATGTCCATACATAAATGAAGGACTAATACTAAAGCACAAAGGCAACATGGAACAAGCATGTTCACTCACACACACACACACACACACACACACACACACTTTGGCAAATAAGAGGCACAGAAAATAAATGCATAACAATGTGAAGGAGTAGACATAACACACACACACACACAGAGGGAGAGAGAGACACATTTCTGCAAATTTATGTAACATACAGTATCTCACAGAAGTGAGTACACTTTAACACAATCTTCTTACAGCCTATGCCATCTTTATGTAGAGCAACAATTCTTTTTTTTAGATCCTTAGAGAGTTCTTTGCCATGAGGTGCCATGTTGAACTTCCAGTGACCAGTATGAGAGAGAGAGAGCGATAACACCAAATTTAACACACCTGCTCCCCATTCACACCTGAGACCTTGTAACACTAACGAGTCACATGACACATGGGAGAGAAAATGGCTAATTGGGCCCAATTTGGACATTTTCACTTAGGGATGTTCTCACTTTTGTGGCCAGCGGTTTAGACATTAATGGCTGTGTGTTGAGTTATTTTGAGGGGACAGCAAATTTACACTGTTATACAAGCTGTACAGTCACTACTGTACATTGTAGCAAGTGTCATTTCTTCAGTGTTGTCACATGAAAAGATGTAATAAAATATTTACAAAAATGTGAGGGGTGTACTCACTTCTGTGAGATACTGTAATTTGCAAAAGCAGACAATTCAAAAGACATCAGACAACAACAGCAAATTCTAACCTTTGACAAAAATATAGATTTTTAATATTTTAGAATGTTTAAATATATATTCACAAAATATATATCAAAGTTGCGAGGAGAAGTTGAAACATGAAGAAAAATTGACTTGAAACTGAACTGAAAATGAATGAGTCCCTATGGACCTCTGCTGGATATATGTGGTCATTGCACGTTCTTTCTTTAACTGTAATTCCTAAAGTTTTTCCTCTAACCTGCAGATGGCAGTATTCTATCCCTAACACATGGGCCAATATCTAGAAACCTTTTATATTTAATTTAGGTCATCATTTAAGTGATTTTTTCATAAAAAAAAATATATTTTTCATAAGCCAATTTATGGCGTAGTTGAGTAATTGTGCAGTAAATAGGTAAAAAAAAAATAAAAAATAAAAAATATCCACAAAAACACAGCATAAATGTATAATTGAGAAGTAAATAAAAAAATGATATATAGTTTATCATATAAAAAATGTATATTTCCTTATGTAATTGCTCTGTAAAAGTCTGGGGTCCATATGACCCCGAAGAACCTAAGAGTAAAGTCAACTTGAGGGGCGATTAAGGGTTAAAACAACCTACTTTAAGCCTTTGAAACACAAACAACAGCATGTGTGAGATGTCTGTTCTGTGTGAGAGGAGCACACTTTTTTTTGCCGCTTTATTGGCATTGAACGATTACATAAACACACTTATATGCGTCAGAATCCCCGTCTTTGCAAGTATCCTCATAAACACAGTGATTTAAGACTTAAGAGAGAGTAAACAGCTGAAAAAAAAATGCATATGTAACAATTTATTGGATAAGGACTTCGGTCTTAAAGGGGAAGCTGTCCAATATTCGTCCTGTCTGCCATTCATATTAATCAAACAACAGTGAGAGAAAATCTCTCACTGCTCTTCACTAAATCACTTTTGTAACTTTATTAAAAAAAATAAATAAATAAATTATATATATATATATATATATATATATATATATATATATTTATGTATTTATATATAGGCTATGTATACAATCTATACTTAATACATGTGTTAATTATATCTATCTATCAATCTATCTAGATAGACAGATAGATAGATAGATAGATAGATATAATTAACAGTGAAGACTAATTCATTTACACAATGTATGTAGCGTTTCTTATTTATTGTAGTTTTTTGTCCTATTGCTTGCAATTAGTTTCTTATCCTTATTTCATCACAGTTCATTTATCAGTGAGCTTGAGGGTTTTTTTAGGCTTGTATTAGTTTGATATTGACATTGGTGACAAGGATTATGAAAATTCTATGGTATCAAAGATTTTAATATCATAAAAACCTTTTTTTTTTAATTACTTTTTTTTTTTTTTTTTTTACTGATTTTACTTTTAGGTGGTGGTGAGCGACGGCGAAAGCTGTCTATAATTCCCACAGACTCTGATGGATACTCAACTCGGCTCCTGAAATCGGTGTCGAATAATGGGAAGAACATGCTTTTTGTAGTTCCACTACAAGAGCAGCTTTCCATTGAACCATTACCCTTTGATTCCGTGGAGTTTTCAAAGATGCCACAGTCAAACTGTATGAAATGTGGCAGGAAAATACCTCTGCCTTTGCTGCCCTTACACATTAAAGAGTGCAAAGTAACTGAGAATGTAGGTTTTAATTGTATTGCTTTTCTTTTCTTTTTTAGATCATAATGCTTTCTTAATATTTCCATTGCCAATCCATTTCCATGATTTCATTAGGAGTCTGTAACTGATGTGAGTATTCTTGATGATGAAGATGAAAATGTTAGCGGAGCCACTGACCAGCCAAGCTCACTTCACACAGATTTAGAACAATCATCACAGGTATTTTGATCAAAATTAATTCCTTGATGAATGCAGATATGTATATTTGTTTAGCAAAATGTGCACCCAAAAATCTGTGGTACCTTGCAAACTGTTGTGTGAAACTATTCTGATATTTGACGAGACTGATCTGAAACTTTTAACACCTTTAGCTAAGGTAGAAAATACATAGTATTCAACAAATGTTGAAATAATTATTTATTAAGTCAACAAACTGATTTGCTTTTACTGGAAACTAAGGAGTAACATATATGGTTTTCTAACATTTTATTTTTACAGATTTGTCCCATTTGCCAGATTTCTCTCCCAACTGATATCTTACTTTATCATGCAAGCACGTGTGGTGAAGGGTAAAGTTATACTACAATATGTAGAATGACATTTGTCCTTTAGACTTTTACTTTAATACCTTAAAGGATTAGTCCACCCAAAGTTGATATTTCTCTCATAATTTACAGACATCTATTCCATAAGTCCAGCAGTTACATTTAGAAGGCACGCTATTAATCCATATTGATTCAGTCACTCAAAGTCTTCTGAACCATATAACTATAAAATGTGTTGCTGGGCAAAGAGGCAAATGATCCATATTGTTAAAGACTTTGTTTGTTAAAGGTATAAATTATGGATTTGTTTAAAATATCTTAAAATAAACTAAGATTAACAAAGGTCAAATGCTGTGAGCTGAAATGGAGGTGAAAACAACTGAGAAATAAATAATTGGTAACACTTTATAATAACTGCACACTATGAATCATTAGTTAAGCATTAGTAAATAGTCAATTCATCATTTATAAAGCATTGTTCCAACATGAATAGGCATTAGTAAGCAGTTTATGAATACAGCTATAAATGTTTTGTTCTTGAGCATATCTATAATGTTTAATAATTGTATTTTCATACTTTATTAATTATCAGTATATAATTTCTAAATTATTACGTTATTTACAAACCAGTTATTTAGGAGTTGTCAGTGGTTCATAAGATCATTTAGAAAGTGTAAGTAAATGATTGATAAACTGTTTAAATGTAGATTTATAAATCTTATTATGTAGACACATGATAATAGTTGCTCAGTGTGTTAATAAATGCTTTATTAACACATATTCCTGCTGTAATTCATGATTAAGTCAGGTAGTTATAAAACATTTAGTAGTTGCCAGCCATCTGTTTTTGTGAGTTCATCTAAAGTGAGGACTATTTATATCTTATAAAGCATTTACAATGGAGATTTAAAGGCTCATTTATCTCCCAAACCGAAAACTTAAACACAAAACAGAGGGATACAGAACAGAAATATTTTTTCAAGATGCAAAAAATGAAACTGTACAACTGGGAGTTTCTGTGTTCTGTATCCCTCTGTGTTGTGTTTAACCTTTCTGTTTGGAAGATAAATGAGCCTTTAAATCTTGTAATAGATATGCTTATAAATCAAGAACAAGGCATTTATATTTGTATTTATAAAATGCTTACTAATGACTATTAATGTTGGAACAATGCTTTATAAAGGATGAACCGACTATTTACTAATGCTTACCTAATGATTCATAGCGTGCAGTTATTATGAAGTGTTACCATATAATTTTTGGGTGGACCATTTTTTTTTATTTTATTCATTCTATAAAAGACAGTGGACTGGTTTCATAGACAGGGCTTAGATTAGGCCATGATTATAGGCCTTTGTTGAATTAGGACATTTAAGTAACTTTTTTAAATGTTCCTTAGAAAAAAAAAAAAAACATTACTGGTGTGAATCTTCAGGCAAATCAATGGCATTGACACTGTAAGATATATCAGTGCAAGTTGCATTCAGTTAAAATAGTTCAAACATGCATTTTAGTCTGGGACTAGGATTTAAACCTTGTCTGTGAAACCGGGCAAACATCTTTAGCTGTAAAGACTTTATTTTGTCTGTGTAGAATCAATGCTACTTTTTATTTTAATGTGCAAGAAAATTTCTAAACTGAAAAGTTGTATGTGCCATGCCTAATTTAGAGGGTGGACTTTCAGTGGCAGTGATTCTCCTAGCACTTCAACAAGAGAAGAATTGCCAGGACCCTCAACTGCACAAACATTCACATCACTATCAACAGGTTATGCACGACACATTCTGCTTGGGTAGCGCTGTTGTACTGCTGTGAAACAAGTACATCTATATGCATCGATTCAACGTTTGCTGTGCTGTGGCTTTGTTTTTAACCCTAGATTTGTCATACAACTTACGCTTGTAAAATGTCCTTTGCATAAATTGTGAATTTTTTTTTTTCAGCATGGAAATATGAAATTGACCCACAGAAAGCATCTCGAATGTTCTGTGAGGAATTGCTCTCCCAAAATGCATACTGTCCATCTCTGTCACTACTCATCAACCAATTCGGTACTGTGGATGAGCAGGACAGTACACTGATTTCATTTTATAAAATGAACAGTGCTAACTGGTCAGCTCCATTTAGATGTAACTTGATAGGTATTACTTGCCTGTAATTATTAAAATCATTATTTGAAGTAAAAATTGTTTGTACAGTTTCTGCAATGTACATGAGCTTGCTGTTCTTTTGTTTTTGTTTTGTTGATTTCTTTTTAGGAGATGCAGCTGTTGGCAAAGGAGTCAGGCGTCATGTTTTGTCAATGGTGATGCAAAAACTGAAGACTGGCTTCACTTTAAATTTGGGTGTGTATTTGATTGCTGTTCTTTTACACACACACACACACACACACACACACACACACACACACACACACACAATTTATATATTGATCACATTTTTACCTCATTCTGATGGTTGATGTAAACATCAACTGAAGCTCCTTCCCTGTTTCTGCATTATTGCATGCACTGTACTTCTGAGTCATGATTGGCTGATTAGATGATGGATGATTGTTGGTGTCAGACTGGTTTGAGTCCATCCTTCCATCTCAACCCAGCATTCTGTTTGTGGAGTAGACCTTTGAACTTAAAAGAACAATAGATACTATTAGAGCCTCAAATATGTAGAACCTGTAATATACAAGTCTGAGCAGACACTTGATAGTGCTAGTCTGCTTCTGCAAACAATTTCAGTGTGAATTGGTCATTTGGGCTACCCCTTTACAGACACATATGTGACCCTGGACCACAAAACCAGTCTTAAGTCGCTGGGGTATATTTGTAGCAATAGCCAAAAATACATTGTATGGGTCAAAATTTTCAATTTTTCTTTTATACTAAAAATCATTAGGATATTAAGTAAAGATCATGTTCCATGAAGATATTTTGTAAACTTCTTACCATAAATACATCAAAACTTAATTTTTGATTAGTAATATGCATTGCTAAGAACTTAATTTGGACAACTTTAAAGGCGATTTTCTCAATTTTTTTATTTTTTTTGCACCCTCAGATTCCAGATTTTCAAATAGTTGTATCTCGGCCAAATATTGTCCTATCCTAACAAACCATACATCAATGGAAAGCTTATTTATTCAGCTTTCAGGTGATGTATAAATCTCAATTTTGAAAAATTGACACTTAAGACTGGTTTTGTGGTCCAGGGTCACATATAGAACTGTTTTAAATCTTAAGAAGCTACAATGATAATGCATCTGATGAATGTATTTGAGATAATCGTTCAATAGTGCAATTGAGATAACAACTGTGACGTCCTATGTTCTTCCCTCAGAAAAAAGACACCATAAAAGCAACTGAAACTGCTCCTTTCCTTATCTTACTCAGATTTGATTAGTCCAGTGGTGGAATTAGTTCAGTAAAAAGTATGCCAAATGCAGAGAATGGTATGGCTTAACTACTACTATTAAAGATAATTGTCTTACAGTTCATATTTTTCTTAAGGTTCTTCTACCACAGCCCTTTTTGAGGGGGAAAAAAACCACCGTGTCCCTTCTGCATCTGCTGTACTACGGGACAGCACCCTGTTCCAAATGGCTGGCCGAATGATAGGTCATTCTTTTTTACATGGAGGTCCTTGTCTTTCTGGACTGAGTTTACCTGTGGTCATCCTTCTAACTGGAGGGAATGCTGACAGTGCGGCTTCAGCTCTGACACTGCAGGATTGCCCAGACCTAGACCACAGGGAAACCATTAGTTTGGTGAGTACTTGCAATGTACTTCAGTATAAGATTTTTTTTTTTTTTTGTATAAAAATGTCACTGAATCATTGTAATATTTTTCACGTTTTCAATTTGTTCTTGCAGCTCAAGAAAACACAACTCACTGAAAAAGAAATGACTCAATTGACAGATCTTTGCCTTTTCTGGGATCTCCCCGTTCCATCGTTGCGTAATCGAGACTGGCTGTTTCAACAGCTGTTGTCACATGCTGTAAGTTTTGCTGTTTGGTTTTATAATTATATTGTGACCAGAGTCATTGAAAAAGATTCAGTCTCTATTTAACTAATCAAAATCTTCTAGTAACATGCTGAAAAAAACATGCATATGTTAGTACAGTATTAAATAATGCTAGTAAAACCCTAGCATCCACATAGAATATCTAAAAATCAACCGCTTTGCAAAACACCCTAGCACCTTTCTTTCTATCTATCGGTCCATCTGTGAATCTTTGTAAATTAATCTTGTGTGTGTGTGTGTGTGTGTGTGTAATAATTTTTTTTTAGACCAGGTTTTTTCAAGCCAACCTCAGAGTTTGTCTATGTTTTCAGGTACTTGGACGTGTTAAGTGTCAGATTAAAGATTTGAGAAAAGGCATCAAAGACACCGGCATCTGGCCTCTTCTCTCCCAGAGACTAGACAGTCACCACGTTGTTTTCCCAAGGGAGTCAGTTAGGGACATTACATCACAGGTAAGTATACTTGTATTTGGAATCTGGTATTCTCTTATATTAATTCTGGAATTATTTGGTATATTTGGAAATTTGGTATTTTGTTTTGCATTCATAAAAACACTACAGGAAAAAAAAACAGTCAATCTTCTGTATAACTGATTATATCATTATAGATTACACAAATTGTCATTTTGGGGTAGTCGTTATAATGCCAAACTTGCACTATTAAAGGGGTCATGAATTGCATATTAAAATTTTAAATTTGCATTCATGTTTTGACATATAGGAGAACTAAAAAAAAACAACTAAATTTCAGAGTTCAAAACTCTTTATTGAAGCCCTGCTGCTGAAACTCGTTGGCTACTTTCTTGGATTTGTAATGTCACATAGCTGAATTCATCAGTACAAGAACGAATCCACAGCGACTTTCAAATGGTTACACCTGAGCCCCACTCAATTGACATAGAGTACAAATTATTATGCAAAAATAATAACTATCCAAAACACAGAAGCCTTAAAAGAGGTGGGCCCCCAAAAGTGATGTTTCAAATAGAGGTTGAAAATCAGGATAGAAAATGGCTGTGTATTTCTAAATTATGACTGTCTTTATAAAAAAAAAAAAACAATATTATAAGCAGGCCTTGTCTTATGAAGTAAATAAATGAATAAATTAATAAAGCAAGTTCATAACCTCATTAGCATTCTTATTCAAACCCCATAGGGAATTCTTCAGAAAATTGTATGGCCTAAACCTGTGGACAATATGGATGACGAGGACAATGATGACTCCATTACTGTTGAAAAAATGTGTGTCATCACAGGCTATATGCGAAAATTTATTGAAGAAGGTATGGGTTTATTTATGCTACTTGAGTTGCAAATGGTCCTTTGGTTAAAAATGGAGACGGTCTCTGCCGTTTAATAACAATTGTATAACAAATCAACTAGAACAAATGTTTATAATTTTTTTCCTACTTTATTTACTCTTTCATAGCATCACCAACCATGCTGAATCACTTAATGAAGTTCTGGGTGGGATGGGAGTTGCCAGAAGAAAACCTGGAGTTAATGTTGGTGACTGCCAAGTTCCCTGTTGCATACACATGTTTCAAAACATTGCGCCTTCCCTGTCACTACAAGAGCTACGCTGCATTCAGAGTAGATATGTTAATGTGCCTGAACTCTGTAAATAGTGGATTTGGCCGTGTTTAACTAGAAAGAGATGGAAAAATAAAAACAGAGGGCAGTGTGTTAGATGAACTGAATTGTCTCTTTAAGAGAGGCTATAGTAGATTGTTAAATCAGTTTAGATTCATTTAACACGAGTTCTAAAAAGACAAGAGGCCAATGTGTTTGAACTTCAACAATGTTTTAAATGTTAAACCATTTTATTTGTCAGTTGGTATAGATTTGAATATATTCTTTTAAAACAGTAAAAACTTGTATGTAAGAAAGCAATACCAAAGGAATAGTTCACCTGAATGTAAATGCTGTGTGATTGTTTATAGACCTAAATCAATTTTTCATTCTGAATAAGATGTTCTAATGTTTTGCCCAAATATAATAATGTGTACATATTGTTTGACGTATATGTCAAATATATAAACAGACCTTGTTTTGATTACCACTGACTTACATTACATGGCCCAATACATTCAAAATTCATCTTTTGCTACAATAAAAATAGAAAATCATACAGGTTTAAAATTGTGTGGGTGAATAAAAAACATTTGGTGAGCAGTTCTAACGTAAACTAAAGGCTCATGAGCTTTTAGCTATATGAACAAAATTTATATCTGCTTCTGATCTAAATGGTATGCAAACAATAAACGGATAGTTCTGTTATAAATTCACTGTAAACCACAGCTTCTTGGTGCTTATTGCTTTATTTTGTTCTTTTAGACAGATGACACTCCATTTTGTCAATAACCACCCTGTTATTAAGGATTAAATTAATCATGATTTACTGTGAATAGCGAATTTAGACATTGGTATCTGTAACTGAAAACTATGGATTTTGAATTATGCTGCATCCAGTCTAGGTGTCACTGGAGCTTCAAGACGATATAAAAACAGCAACAGGTAACACTTTATAATAACGTTCAGTTGTAAGTCATTTTCAAGTGATTAGTTAATGATGAACTAATCATTTACAAAACATTCATAAGCAATTAATAAGTGATATGCTGATAATTTGTGTATGTTTTGTTAATTCATTTACAAGCCATTTACAAGTAATTAGTTTATGATGAACTAATCATTTACAAAACATGACTATACGTTCATAGATGATTAACAAGTGATATGTTAATATTTTATCTGTTTTGTAGATTAAGTTATAAGTCATTTACAAGTGATTAGATGATGATGAACTAATCATTTACAAAACATGACTATACATTCACAAATGATTATGTAAAACAGATCCTTAATGGTTAATATTTACTAGTTAATATATAATTAATCACTTATAAATCATTGAAATGTCAACATTGTACTATTATCTCAATAAACATTATAAATCATTTACAAAGCTTTCTGCATCCCCTAATCTAAAGTGTAAACTACTCATCAGTTGTAGATGTTTTACAAACCTTATGGTTTCCAGTTGTGCGTGCGTAAATATATATCTACACACACAAACAACCTGTAACCGGAAGGTTTGTAAAACATTTACAACTGATGAGTAGTTTACACTTTAGATTAGGGGATGCAGAAAGTGTTGTAAATGCCTTGTATACAGCTACATATCATTTGTAACAGGTAAACAAGACCTACAAATGATGTGTAACACATTTACAAGTGATGAGTAGTTTACACTTTAGATTAGGGGATGCAGAAAGCTTTGTAAATGATTTATAATGTTTATTGAGATAATAGTACAATGTTGACATTTCAATGATTTATAAGTGATTAATAATATATTAACTAGTAACCTAACTAATCTATTAACCATTAAGGATCTGTTTGATTATTTCATGATGCTATTTTTTAAAGATAACTTATGACAGATTTGTAAATCGTTAGCATATTACTTAATCATTTGTGAATGTATAGTCATGTTTTGTAAATGATTAGTTCATCATCATCTAATCACTTGTAAATGATTTATAACTTAATCTACAAAACATAGATAAAAATATTAACATATCAATTGTTCATCATCTATGAACGCATAGTCATGTTTTGTAAATGATTAGTTCATCATTAGCTAATTACTTGTAAATGACTTGTAAACGAACTAACAAAACATACACAAATTACTAGCATATCCCTTATTAATTGCTTATGAATGTTTTGTAAATGATTAGTTCATCATTAATAATTTAAAAATTATTTACAACTGAACGTTATTATAAAGTGTTACAAAAACGTACACTGTTTACACACTCAGCTGAAATGAATTAGAAATGGTTTCATATTCATGATCATGGGTGGAGCTACATTATGACATCACTGCAGGTGAGTCAAAGACTTAAGTGAAAGTGAAACTTAGATGAAGCGCAAGTTTTTTAAAACAACATTTCTATTCAGAAACTCTAAAATTAACAATCAGATTTGATATTCATTCACAGGTAAGTGCTGGAAATGGAAAGAGCTTGTTATGTGGTTTAATAGCATGGAACAATATCAAAATATTAGTAAAAGTATGACATTTATTTGGCTGTAAACCAAAGTTTGATGTCTGTTGTCATGTCACACTTGAGCGACTTCAGAAACACTTGTACTGCAGACAAAATTTTAAAAAAAGTCCAGTGAAAATCATAATTCCAGTAAACAAAAATGACACCTTGGTGTTTACAGATGTGTATTTAGTGCTTTTAATTTGAAGTATTACACCTCTACCCTTTTCTGCATTTGCTGTACTGTGGCTCCCAGAGACACATAAGCCCCGTTTCCACCACAGGAACTTTCCCCAGGAACTAGGGACTTTGGACCTGTACTCGATGTCACGAATCCGGTCTATGAACTTCCATTTACTCACCACCAGAGGTCACTCGCTCACTCAAGACATTGACTCTTGCACTACACTACTGTTGCACGTCACCCCCGGACTAAAATTCCCATCATCCATTGCACTGACGACACACACACACAGCTGATTGCACTAATCACACAGCTGATTCCCATCACACGCCTTACTTATGCCTTGGACTTCCTCAGTCAGATCGCCGAGTATTGTATAGCGTATATCACTCTCCTAGCGATAGCTACTCTACGGAGTCCACTTAGTTGTCATAGTCTTGCCTTGCCTGTTTTCTCATGTTTCGATTCTTGCCCGTGTTTTCTGGATTAACTCTTTGCCTTGCCGTCCGGACTCTGTTTGCACCTCGCTTGGACTATTGCTCTTGTACCTGGATTATCTCTCTGCTTTACCCTGTTGGATATTGTTCGCCGATCGACGACCCTCGCTTGTCCTACGAATACTCTTTGTCTTGCCTCATTCATGAATGTTTGCTGTTTACTGAACCATGCCTGTTTTTGACCACACCTTTGAATAAATCTCTGCACATGGATCCGCATGTCTCACGTCTTGTTCGCCCCGTTACACTCGGTGCGTTTCCACCGCAGGAACCAGAATCTAAATAAATTTCCTGGTAAAAATGTGCCCCTCAGAAAGTCCCTGCTCGCAAGGTAGTACTTTTCCAAAGGTCCGGAACTTTCGGGGGCGGGACTTGGGCGCTGATGCTGATTGGTTGAGTTCACGCAGCATTGTATTTCAACCACTATATATTTGCATAATTTTTAAAAATATTACTGTTATTGTGTCTTGAAATGTAGTTTTAAAAGTATTTCAGGTGAGAATGTAGTTGTTTAAAACTCAAATCAGCAGTTTATTTATAAAAACGGCGCCTATTCGAAAATGTGCTTCGCCGATTTTGGAGATGTGAGCTCCACGTGATCAATGGGCACTCAGTGCTCATATTTCCCAATTACAGTGGCCTCAACTTGGCTAGTCCTTCTAACATTTACCGCTGGCTCTGATATCTCTGTAGTGGTTAAACATAAGATGTAATTAATTTTGGATAAATTTAACAGGTAATCTTTGGTATTTATTCTATTATTCTATTAATATCTATTAATATGTTAAAATTAAAATGAAAACAGCCAATATTTGATATAATATTTTGTTTCACTGTAATGTATGTACATTCCCTGAACTACATTTCTGCAGCTATTAATATGTTTAAATGAAAACGAAAAGAGGCAGTGGTGTTTGATATATTTCATCTTATTTCGTGTTTGATATATTTTGTTTGATATATTTCGTCGAGGGTCTCTGACCCTCCATAGACAGCAAGGATATTACAATGATCAACACACAGAAACATAGCAAGGACATCAATAAAATAGTCCATGTGACATCAGTGGTTTAACCGTAAGTTTACAAAGCAGTGAGAATACTTTTTGTGCACAAAGAAAACAATAATAACAATTTATTCAACAATTCTTCTCCCCGAGTTACCGTCTTCCACCATTTTGGAGAGTACCCCAGAACGTAATCAATGTAATCCACATTGTTTATGTTCAGTAGAAAGCGCACGCATGCTGAATGTAAACAATGCTAAACAACTTATGGTTGAACCACTGATGTCACATGGACTACTTTACCGATGTCCTTGCTAAGTTTCTGTGCATTGATCATGGTAATATCATTGCTGTCTATGCAGGATCAGAGATCTCTCAGATTTCATTAAAAATATCTTAATTTGTGTTCCAAAGATGAACGAAGGTCTTAAGGGGTTTGGAACGACATGAGGGTGAGTAATTAATGGCAGAGCAGGGAACCAGGATGGAGACGGCAGTACTAATGGAGTTGAGGACCACCACAGTAGAGCAGACAGGTCCGAAGATCCCCACGGCAGAGCGGAAGCCCACCAGGGCGGAGCAGACGGAGCAGGAGCCCCCCAGGGTGGAGCAGATTGGGACAGAAGACCTCCACGGCGGAGCAGGTACCCACCAGGGTGAAGCAGACGGGACAGAAGACCTCCACGGCGGAGCAGATGGAGCAAGAGCCCACCAGGGTGGAGCAGAAGGCCTCCACGGCGGAGCAGACGGAGCAGGAGCCCACCAGGGCGGAGCAGAAGACCACCAGACCAGAGCAGATGGAGCAGAAGACCACCAGAGCCAAACTGAAGGCCACCACGAGGGAGCAGATGGAGCAGACGACCACCAGGCCAGAGCAGACAGAGCGGAAGACCACCAGAACAGGGCAGAAGACCACCAGACCAGAGCAGATGGAGCAGAAGACCACCAGAACAGGGCAGAAGACCACCATAGCGAAGCAAAAGACCGCCACGGCAGAGCAGAGACCCATGGCAGAGACAGAGACCTAGGGGAAACTGAGACACAAGAGACAGGCAGAGCATACATGGCCTCAAGGGCCGAGGCAGGGAACACAATAAGTTCATTGATGGTTTCCCTGGTGACAACTGAACGGGCAGACAATTCATCAGCAAGTTCACTGACTGAAACTGGATAGGCAGACAGTTCATAATCAGATTTGACTGCAGAATATAAACCAACAGACAGTTAAAAATTGGATGCATTGACGGGTACTGGATTGGCAGACAGATCAGTGATTGAAGCTGGATGGACAAACTGTTCATAATCGGGTTCTTTGATTGTAACTGGACAAACAGACAGTTCATAATTAAATGCATTGGTTGGAAGGTGACTGGCAGATAGCTCATGATCAAAGGCATTGACAGAGGCTGAAGTAGACAGTTTAGTGACAGAAATTGGCAAGATAGGCAGTTCAAAATCAGACTCATTGAGGGAAACTGGACTGGCAGGTAGTTCACAAACAGATTCATGGGCTGATATGGGATAGAGTGACAGCTCAAAATTGGATGTATTAACTGAAGCTGGACTGGTAGATATCTCAGTGACTGGAACTGGACAGACAGACAATTCATACTCAGACCCATTAATAGGAACTGGACAGATGGATGATTCAACAACAGACTCAATAACTAAATCAGGACCGGCAGATAGTTCAAATTCAGACTCAACAGAAGCATTTAGACAGACAGACAGCTCAGGTTTAGATTCCTTGACAAAAACAGGCAAGACAGACAGTTCGAAATCAGACACATTAGTTGAGACGAGACGGACAGAGAATTCCCAATCAGCCATCCTGGCTGGTTCAGAACAGGATAAGAGTTCAGAGATAGTCTCCTCGGCCGGTTCAGAGCAGGGCAAAAGTTCAGAAGCGGCCTCTGTGGCCATGACAGAAGAAACAAGGAGTTCATAGACGGCCTCCCTAGCCGTGACAGGACAGGCAGAGAGTTCACAGACGGCCTCCATAGCCGTGACAGTATAAGCAGAGAGTGCATAGGTGGATACCACTGACACCTCTGGAGGTTCTGCAGCGGATGCCGCCACCTCTGGAGGTTCTACAGCAGTACCCTCAGGAAACAGGGAGAGTTCATAAACATTCTCCTTGACAGGACAGGTACAAAGTTCAGCAACGGTTCCTTTGACCGTGACATGACAGGTTGGACGTGCATTGCTGGGCGCCACCACCGCATAAGGAGCTGAAGCGAGCACCGCCACCTCGGAAGGTTCTGCAGCATGTGCCGCCACCTCTGGAGAAACTGCAGCGGAGCGCTATCGCCTCTGGGTACACAGCAGCGGGCACCACTACCTCGGAAGGTTCTGCAGTGTCAGCAGCCACTTCTGGAAATATCATAGTGGGTGCCGCCATTTTTAGAGTTTCAGTGGTGGTGTATGCAGCCCGAATACACCATATAGCAATCCCCATTGTGGGAAGTGCTACAGACAGGGGAATCAGTTCAGGAACAGGAAGGTTTGAGAGCACTGATTTTTAGGGATACCAGCTGCACGTGCTGACACCAGCGGAGGATCCTCCATGCTGGATGGCAGTCTGAGAGACTGAAGAACTGACCTCGAAGATCTGGGTGCCGCAGATAGGAAATAACAGGACTCTGGATGAACAGACGAAACACGATGAGACTCAGGACAATCAGCTGTGATGTGACGAGACTCTGGACGATCAACTGTTATGTGATATGACTCTGGACGTAACTCTGGACGATCAGATGAGACGTGGCGTGACTCTGGACGATCAGCTGTTATATGATGTGACTCTGGACGTGACTCTAGACAATCAGCTGAGACATGACGTGACTCTGGATGATCAGCTGAGACATGACGTGACTCTGGACGATCAGCTGAGACGTGACGCGACTCTAGACGATCATCTGATACGTGACGTGATTCATGAAGAGCAGCTGTGACTTGACTTGACTCATGATGATCGACTGTGACTTGACTTGATTCATGAAGATCAACTGTGACTTGACTGGACTCATGATGATCAACTGTGACTTGACTTGACTCATGAGGAGAATTTTTCTTGAAACCCTCCCGAACAACATGTGGTGATGTAGGGGCTGTTTGACCATTTTTCTTAAAGGTTTTCTGACCCTGAGACTCAACTATTTTCTGCAATTCTCCAGCTGTGGTCCTTGGAGAGTCTTTGGCCACTCAAACTCTCCTTCTCACCGT
>JAFVLL020038382.1:39942-60210 GCA_021397915.2 Tor tambroides | reverse complement strand
TAAATATCAAATCATTAAATCATTATTTAAAACTACAAAAAGGAGACAACAACGGAACAGGAGAAGATGGCATTCTTTCAATCTCCACAAGGACGCGTACCACGGCAGATCAACATTTTTGTCGTGGACAACTACTGATGTATAATGCTATGTACTCTAATAAATGATAAGACTCTTGTTTTTTGCTTTGTTTCATTTTAAATAAGAAGGTGTAACATTAAACTACATTATAGTGCTCATAAACGCACACAAAACTCAAGTACATACGGAGGGAGGGGTTCTAGCAGACCAATCACAGCGCTTGCGGTCCACGTAGAATTGACGTGCTGTTAGATTTTTGGAGAGGTGCACGTCAGGTACGGCGTAGGTTACGGCACAGGCCTGTGCGTCTCTGCGTAGGCTACGGTGTAGGTTCGACGCAGAAGTATAAATTGGGCTTAATAGTAGCATTTTCCGGAAAAATCGAAAACATCAATAATCCAATGAAATTTACGAAAATAATAAAGAAAGCATTAGGCAATGTTAACTCTGCTAGGTTCTTATCAAACAATTACGTACTCATTTTTTGTGTAAACAGAAAGCAACAAGAGAATGCGTTAAAGATCAAAGAACTAGATGGTTCGCAGTCCAGTAAAAATGGTAGGAAAGAAGATAGTATTACTGTTGTATTAACATTTAATTGCAAAAACTTGCCGGAACACATAAAAATTGGATATATGTGCTATACGGTTCGCCTGTATGTAAGACCAGCACTGACATGCTTTAACTTCCAAAGATTGGGACAGAGATCATGATTATGGGCAATGTGGTGAGGAAAGGAAAGGACATGACATGAGGCCAAGTATGGTGTCCCATACTTGGAATTTGTGCTCTGCATTTAACCCATACAAGTGCACACACAAAGAGCTTTGAGAAGTGAACGAATGAACAAACAAACGAACGCACACACAACAACAATCCCTGCCAGACCTGAGACTCAAACCCGCAAACTTCGGGTTACAAGTCTGACTCTCTAACCATTAGGCCATGACATTTCTAGGTTATAAAGCCCAAAAACTAGCTACAGAAGCAATGAAACACAAAACAGTACGAAATATTTCATATGCTCATGCAGTTAAGCAAGTACAAGCTGATAATGGAAATCTGAAGGAAAACAACACAACCCAATTTAAAGATACATGCACTCATAAATGTCTCTTGGATGAAAACATGCTTGTGGTAAACAAAATTAATTTTGTGGCATTTATAGCAGAAGTTATTAATTGCTCAGCTCAAACAGCGAAAAGAACTGAAAAGCTGAAAATCATAATATCCGCAGCTGCTCGACATTTGAGTATTACTGAAATTTCAGTTGAACAGATTCAGACGTTACTTGGAAAAACTGAGGGAACCACGGTGTTATGTGATCCTTCGGGAAGTCAACGAAGTAAAACCATGAAATGAAAATACTACAATGGAATGCCCGAAGTTTGATTGCGAATGGCCAAGAATTTAAAAGATTTGTGCATCATTTAACAATTTTCCTAGACATTAGTTGTATTCAGGAGACTTGGCTTCATCCGCAATTAAATTTTGTCATTCCTGGTTGCAAGTTGGTTAGAAAAGATAGAATTGGATCAAATAGTGGGGGATGTGGAACCTTTGTTAAAGATGGGGTGGCTTTTAGAGAAATAATATTAGATACTCAGAGTGAATGTGTTGTGGTAGAGGTAGGGTAACAGGAAGGTGGGATAAAGGTGGTCAACTTTTATAATCCTTGCAATGAGTTAACATTAGATTAATTGAATACAATAAGAACTAGGGCTGGGAAAAATTTAATATGGTGTGGGGATTTTAATGCACATAATTCACTGTGGGGAAGTTTATGCACAGATTGGAATGGAAGGGTTATACAACCTGAATTCTGGAAATTTTGGGAAATTTTTAAATTTGAATAGAATGAAAACTAAAAGACTTTCAAATCACATGAGCCAATATTTTATTCACAATAGAACATAGAGAACATAATAAATGTTTAAATGGAGAAATTTTACACTTTTATCCACTAAATGAGCACACTTCAAATTTGATGCACGCTACAGGTCTCAAAAAAGTTGGCACGGGGGCAACAAAAGGCTGAAAAAGCAAGACATTTTGAAAAGATTCAGCTGGGAGAACATCTAGCAACTAATTAAGTTAACTAACATCAGGTCTGTAACATAATTAGCTATAAAAGGGATGTCTTATAGAATCATCTACAGTGCATAACATCATCAAAAGATTCAGAGAAACTGGAGAAATCTCTGTGCGTAAGGGACAAGGCCGAAGAGCTTTGTTGGATGCCCGTGATCTTCGGGCCCTCAGACGACACTGCATCACTCATCGGCATGATTCTGTCATTGACATTACTAAATGGGCCCAAGAATACTTCCAGAAACCACTGTCGGTAAACACAATCCACCGTGCCATCTGCAGATGCCAACTAAAGCTCTATCATGCAAAAAGGAAGGCATATGTGAACATGGTCCAGAAGCGCCGTCGTGTCCTGTGGGCCAAGGCTCATTTAAAATTGACTGTTTCAAAGTGTTTCAAAATGGTTCTATGGTCAGACGAGTCCAAATTTGACATTCTTGTTGGAAACCACTGATGCCGTGTCCTCCAAGCTAATATAGACCCATACTAATACAAAATTACTCAAAGTTAACTAATATTAGCAGCTTTTAATAAAAAAATGACATGAACCGTCTTTGACAATACTACTGACCTCAGATCGAAACACGGCAAGTTAAGTAGGCCTAATGCTATACAGCAAAGAATCGCAAAGGGGAGTATGGAGGAAACTGAAGGTTTGCAGTGACAGAAAGTCTCAAGCTGTTAGTTAGAGTAGTTTGATAGATAATACCAGAAGTATGGTGGGAAATAAGTTATATATTATCACTTTAAACAACAGAGAGTGAAAGTAAGATAGAGATTCAACAGAAAAGCGAAGCTACACGGAGCTACAATCGCAAACCTCTCAGCAGCATGACAGACAGAAGAAGCGTCAGCGTCTTGACTCTAGAAATGTTTCAAAATGGACAAATAATGCTTGCAGCGATTCACAAATGAATGCCAGCCAAATTTGTGTTTGTGACATGAAAATATATTTGTGAATATGTTTTTTATTTGCAAATCTCATTTTATTTATTTATTTATTTATTTATTGTGAATTTAATTATTTTTTGTGAAACTCTAAGATTTATTTCTGGATCTCATTCTATTTATTTGTCAGTGTTTAATTTTTGTTCATCTCTTAACATTTATTTGTGGATCATAATCTATTTATTTGGAATTACAACAATTCTACCCCCATATTTATGGCCTACTTCTGTGCAACGAGAAGTCATGGCTGAATAATCTTTTTATTTTTCCCTCTCTTTTTTATTGCAGTTTTTAGAACAAAGAACATTCAAGGGTAATAACGTATAAATTACATCAAAACAAATACAATAATAAACAAAAACAAAAAAAATATATAAATAAAATAAGCAATAAGAAAATTACATGTCCGTAAATAAGTACAAATAATTACAAATTATTTAAAGAGTAGATTTAAGGCTTTAAAATAATTAACTTTTTTTTTTTTTTGCTTTATTTCTTGCTTCTTTTAACATATACAGGTAGTGACCTATTTCTATTTTAAAATGAGTAAAATTTGTTTTTTTCACTGTCCATTTACATTTGTGAATAAAGAATTTTCCATATATAATGAATAAATTCACAATATACCAAATTTTGAAGTGAACAGTATACTCATAAAAAAATAAAACATCCTTTTCTTTCAGTTGCAATTCAATATTCGTACTCTGTTTAACAAAAAAAATAAAAAAAATAATCACACCAAAATAATTTTGCATAAATGCAATCATAAAATAAATGGATCATTTTCCTCTACCTGTTCTACATGATTAATATGATGAACAATCTTAAATGATACCTCTCTAATTTTATTTGTGATACAAAAACATCTGGAGATCTTAAAGGTCTCTTTCCAGTTGGCATCTTGAAATTGTGATCTCCAAAAACCAATGGCTAAAGAAACACTGGAAATTTGGCAAATCATTCTAAGATATTTATACCTTCCAATATAAGACTAAAATCTAAATTTGGTTTTTCATCTATATCATTTCCTAAAAATGTCCTAAGCTCTGAGGCAATGGCATTAATTACCATCATATACTCCTTGACAGGTATATAAAATTAAAAATTTTCTAAAAACTCTGAGTAGGTAAGCACATGACTGTTACTATTCAAAAGTTGTGAAACCAACAAAACATTGTTTCTAAACCAATCAACAAAAAAATGTGTAATATATTTATTATTCCAAATTAAGCATTTGTGAGGGGAAAAAAATTGTGTTTGTATCACCCATGATAACAATGCCTGTTTGTGTAAATTGGAAAGTTTTATGGGAAGCTTACTAATATTAAAATTACAATTAAGGAGAAATTCAATACCACCTACTTTTTCAAAAATAATATTAGGGATGTAATACCATAGCTTATCTTTTGAACGAATATAATTTTGTATCCACTTAGTTTTAAAAATAGTGTTTGATATTTCAAAATCAAGTATATTTAGCCCACCTTGGATAAGTGGATTACAAAGTGTTTTTATTCAAATAATGACGTTTATTTTTCCAAATAAAATTATATATACATTTATTTATCTCATATTCCTAGATGTAAATATGAAATATAAACATAAAAATGTAAATATGAATGGGAATATACTTTAGAGATATTTTGCTTATAAAATTTCTAAAGATACCAACAACTGTGGCCATTTCCCATACGTTGATTTATTTGTGGCGGGCCGCAACAATATCCACCGCCCGCTGCCATCAGCTCCCGCGTCTCACACACACGAGCGCGACTTCAGCACAGTATTTAGCAACTTTCAGACCCTTTTGGTGGCTTTTTTCCCATAACGGTTACATACTGACAAACCTTGCGACTTTTTTTTGAAAAAACCTTAGCTATCGTTCAGTTGGAAGATGTCGCCGGTACTGCCCCGCGAGCGCGAGGTCTGACTCTCCCGGCGCAGTGTCGCCTCTCTCGGCGTCTGTTCTGAGCAGTGGGCGGCAGAGAAGCAGCGCATTCAGTTGGCCGTAACGCAGCAAAATCGTCAATAAATCATTTACAAAACAGCGTTTCCAAGCACCTGTCGCTTACTGACTGTTTGGACTTTTAAATATGAACATAATTTGTCTGTTAATATGCGCATAGTTTGTTACTCAGACGCGGGCAGTGCGCTGAATGAGACAAAACAGTAATATCCAAAACCACCGCATATAGTCACTTTTTAATGTAAGTTAGATGTATATTGATTTTATCAGACGATGTCGCGATTATAAATCAGGATTTAAGGAGTGAGAGTGATTCCTGGTTAATGTATTAATGGGTCGTGTTTACCATTTATACTTGTTTTATGCATGACAACAAAAAATATAATGTGAACAGCTTTATTGGGCATTCCGTTGTATTACAGTATGTGATATTTCATAGAGTAGAACAGATCTGAAATGCCAAAACTCGTCTGAACGCAAACGTGACGCAATGACGTCATAAATATGCAAATTAATATGTGACGTCACCTGCCGCCACAAGCCTCACAAAATCCTGTGGGAAACACTGCATTGTGTATTATAGAAAAATATTTATTTCATAATGTGATTTTCCCCCAATTTAATTTTTTTTTCTAAGCTTTTTTTTATTAATTTGAATGAAATATCAAAGGGATAAACAATGCAGATTTATTTTCACAGTCTTTTTTTAAATCATATTTACCAAGGTTGTCCAACAACCCTTACCACGACTGTATGTTGTTTATTACGTTCATGCTACAGCACAGTAGGTGGCGGTAATGCTATTTTGTTTGCAAGACAGCCATATATTAGAAGAAAGAGGAAGACAAATTTTCCTCATCCGCTGTTTTTTCAGACGTGTGCTTGCTGAAAATGGCCGCGGAGCAGCAGAATGAGGTGAAAACACAGCAAATGGAGGAAAATAAAGAGAACAGCATCGACGAGAGTCTTGGCCTGGAGAGTATCCTCACTGTTAAATCGCTAGTTATTAGCTAGGACTGGGAATCAGCATTAATTTAGTAGTTTAGTGGAGAGTGGTACAGTGATACGGGGGTCTTACGGGATACGTGTCACACAAGTACTGACTAATTAAGTGGAGTCTTCTGTATAATCAAGAGTTTTAGTAGGGTTTTCATACACATTGGAGTGTTGATTGAAGTAGTGGATGATGTTTCATTTAAGTGTGTAGTTCTTGCAGTATACACTTTTGGTAATACTTTAAGATCCCAGCATGCTGCATTTGAATTGAAATGTCCTAGGTTTATTGTCCTTAGCACTGACTTCAGTCCTGCAGATCATTAAGGACTCTCAGCAGCAGCATGGACTCAGGCATGGGGATTACCAGCGCTACAGGTGAGGCAGCAGTGAGGTTGAACATATTTTTATTTTATTTATTTTTATTTTTTTGAGTGAAATGAAGAAATAATTTTCCTGAAATTATCAGGGTTTCAGCTTATTTTTAATATAGCGCCTTCATAATCCTAATAACTTTTTAATTTGCTGTCGCATAATATGTACATTCGTGTGATACACACACGTGGAACTTTTTGGTAATCGCCTCTGGTCGGTGCAAAATAGCCGTAACGCCGGATGGATAGCGGCGGGCTGGAGTAAAACTTAAGCCCCAGACACACTGCACGATTTTCGGCTGTCCCAGACTGAAAGACTGGCATCGTGAAACAATCGTGACGATTTCTGATTCGCCACGATTGTTTTCACGATGCCAATCTTTCGTCTGGGACAGCCGAAAATTGTGCAGTGTGTCTCGGGCTTAAGAGCAGAGAATGTTAATTTTGTAAAGTCAGAAAGAAATTGTGTAGTGCAATTGATGAATTTCTGCGAGAATGACTCTGATTTTATTACATTCGGCGTAAATGACGATTGATAATGAATAATGTATTGACAGTAACAAGGTCACACATGTTGAAGCTCGCGCAGCCGGTGTGTGTGTGACACTCTTGGAGAAATCAAAACAAATGATCACAACAGTACAGACAATTCGTAGAACAAACATACATGCGGTAAATATCGAGTTTTTATATTTATACCATATGATGTAGCCTAGTTAAGCAACATGAGACGACCAAGAGAGTGTTAATATCAGCACGATTACAGATTTGACATTGATTTTATTCACTCTATAAACGAGTAATAATCATTCACTAATCTCCAAGCAGCACACGTGTTTCGTTACTGAATGACATCATTTAAGTCCATGATTCAGTGATCCATTTGTAAAGACAGGCACTTGCTTGATTCTTGAATGAATCAGCCGTCTGAATTAATAGCTTGGACTAATGATTCAAATTTATTAACACAACACTTGTTAGGTGTGTTCGACTTGAAGCGGCGCTGCGCAGAATGATCAGTGTATGACATCAAAGTACCGCGAGAGCAGATGAATCCTTATGCTTTCGAATCGCTCTCGCGGTACTTTGATGTCATACACTGATCATTCTGCGCAACACCCTTCAGTCATTTCCCTTTACTTTACTTTTACTTTACTTTTAGTCATTTAATGACGCTTTTATCAAAGCGACTTACAAATAAGAAAAGTAACAAACTAAAAGTCAAAACTCTGTAAATACTATATATACACATTTAAGAAAATAAAGAAATTAAAAATGACAAATGCATACAACATTTCAAAAACTAAACATTTAAATGAAAAAAAAGTAAAGCTCAAAACAATTTAAAATATTAAAACAACAAAAGGTATGAGTATAATAATGCTTCTAACATTACACTAAGCCAAACACCAAAAAACAACGACGTGAATGTACAGCCACACACATGTACATATACATACATATAAAAATAAATTCAATATATTTCATTTCCATGTATGAAGTACTAAAATAACTAAAATTAAATAAAACTAAAATTAAATACAACTAAAACTTAATAAACAACTAATACAGACATCAACACTGAGCCAAACACACGTTTTAAAACAACAACTTACTAACACATAGTAAGAAATGGTTATAAAAACTGAAACAGAAGTGAAACAAGTAGTAGGAAAGAGGAAAAATAAAAAGTGATATCCTTTCCTTGTCGGTGTCCCTGCCTGGTGGAGTCGCACAGTGAGAGTCGATGGTCTTTACTCTTACGGTCTTCACACGGCCCGCTGCCGCGTGACCAGCTTTCATGCCCATCAACAAACACTGCCAATTCAGCTGCACACACTTTCCTGTTAATGCAACAAATTGCTAAGCAAGCGCCCGACACTGACAAGGGACGCGATGCAGTACGAGACCAAACGCGACTTCAGCACGTCTCCACACAGACGTAAAAACACACCTAATATAACACAATCACTTGACGCCACCTACTGGCGGGTTACTCTCATATTTTGAAGTATCATTGCATTTTTTTCCAACTTTTCATATTTGTATATTAAAAATGATTTAAACACTAAGCTCATAACATTATTCATGCAGTTGTAATTTTGCATTGTGAATTCAGTAATGAAATGTAAAAAATTGCACTTTCTTTAGTTAAAAAAAAACACCTTGGAAATCAATTTAATATCACAGATATGCCGATTTTAGTAAGTAGGAACTGATATGGAAGTGATAGTTTAAATTATATAGATTTTCTCACATATCCAAGATTATCATTTTTGCATTTAAAACAGGCCTATAACTGGTCAAAGTTTGGGATCATTAAGATTTTTTTAATGTTTTTGAAAGAAGTCTCTTATGCTTACTAAGGCTACATTTATTTGATCAAAAATACAATAAAATACAGTAAAAACAGTAATATTGTGAAATGACCATACATGCTGATTTGCTGCTCAAGAAACATTTCTGATTATCAACATAGAAAACAGTTGTGGTTATTCATTTTAATTTTTTTATTTTTTTGATAGAAACCATATTACCATTCAAAAAATACAAAAAAGTGTTTTTTTTTTAAATATACTTTTATTCAACAAGGATAAATTAAATTGATCAAAAATGATAGTAAAGACATTTATAATGTTACAAAAGATTTTATTTAAAATAAATGCTGATTTATTTGAAATTTATGCTTAAATTTATTAAATTTATGCTGAAAAGTAAAATGTATCATGATCTACTCAAATATAAAGCAGAAGAAATGTTCAGTATTGATGATAATAAGAACCATTATTAATGGTTGAGCACCAATAATCATAACAGAGCAGCAAATCAGCATATTTGAATGATTTCTGAAGGATCATGTGACACTGAAGACTGGAGTAATGATGCTGAAAATTCAGCTTTGATCACAGGAAAAAATTATTTTTACACATTCACATAGAAAACATTTATTTTAAATTTAAATATTTCTCAATATTACTATTACTGCAACCTTAGTGAGCAGAAGATACTTGTTTCAAAAACATTAAAAATCTTTGACTGGTAGCGTGTGTAGTAAAAAAAATAAATAAATATATATATATATATATATATATATATATATTTTATTTATTTATTTTTTACTGAAATATGGGTCGTGTATGACATTTTTTAAAAAGACATTAAAAAGCATTCATGATACCTGCAGAAACCCTGAATTATGTTGGTCCTCTCCTTTTGACATCACAGGGGTTATTGCTCCAGACGATTGCGTCGATTGAGAAAGACTTTGGGCTTTAAAATGGGCAACAGACACAAGTTTACTGGGAAGAAAGTGACTGTGGAGTTGCTTTCAGACAACAGGTAATCTTTAGCACATGTTCAGTAACAAAATGCATATTATCCCCCCCCCCCCCCCCCCCCCCCCCCTCTATCTCTCTCTCTCTCTCTCTCTCTCTCTCTACTACAGACATCTGTTATTAGTGTTAATGGAAGCAGAAAGAGCATGGAGTTATGCCATGCAGCTTAAACAGGAAGCTAACACTGAGCCCCGAAAGCGTTTCCACCTGTTGGCTCGCCTGCGAAAGGCAGTCAAGCATGGGGAGCAGTTAGAGAAGTTGTGTGAGAGTCCCCATGTGGACGCCAAGACCAAACTAGAAGCTCAGGTCAGACAAATGTGATTTTGATTATCTCCACAAGTCATTTCAGTGGGTCAGTCACAGAACCCTTTGTTTGTTTGTTTTTTTTTTATCTTTGACACATTTTTTGAGATCTAATCAAAAGTAATCTTAATATTAGGTGAAAAAAGTCACTGTCATATGTCCACTAATCACCATAGTGTACAGGCTTTTAATATTAACAGTTCCTGAGGTCATCTTATCGCTGACTTGATTGAGCTCTGTTCCACTGTAAGTGTCTTTCATGTTTTCTGCAGGCATACACTGCTTATCTGAATGGCATGGTTCAGTTTGAACTGCAGGAGTGGAAATCTGCAATGGAGGCCTTTAACAAGTGCAAGTTAGTGCTTCCTTTCATTCTAAGTATTTATTAATGATGCATTTGTTGCACTCGGCAGAAAAGTAAAGAAATATTAACACCATTAGTGTACTATCATTGTAAGACCATGTCATACAATGTTGTAATTAACCATTTTTTTCCTCCTTTTATTTTTCTTGAGATATAATCCTTCATCATGAACAATGTTTTAATTTTTTTTTTTTTAACCAAGTGCAGTTTTTTTTTTATACAGAATTTTATAAAAGACTATGGTAGGTGGAACTCGGACCCTGTAGGGTAGTCTGTGGGCATACTGTCTCAGAAAACCATGTATTAAATGCATTAAGCCCAATTTATACTTCTGCGTCGAACCTACACCGTAGCCTACGCAGAGACGCACAGGCCTGCGCTGTAACCTACGCCGTACCTGACGTGCACCTCTCCAAAAATCTAACAGCATGTCAATTCTACGTGGACCACAAGCGCTGTAATTAGTCTGCTAGACCCCCTCCCTCCGTATGTACTTGAGTTTTGTGTGCGTTTATGAGCACTGTAGTGTAGTTTAATGTTACACCTTCTTATTTAAAATGAAACAAAGGAAAGAACAAGTGTCTTATCATTTATTAGAGTACATAGCATTATACATCAGTAGTTGTTCGCGACAATGTTGATCTGCCATGGTACACGTCCTTGTGGAGATTGAAAGAATGCCATCTTCTCCTGTTCCGTTGTTGTGTCCTTTTTGTAGTTTTAAATAATGATTTAATGATTTAATATTTATTTGCCACCATCACGGCTATGCTTCTCCGACGAACCGCTTCTTCGGCTTTTGCCGTGGTACTGCGGGTTCACAAGCAACATGCCCGTGGACACCGCAGACTAGCGGTCCGTACTGCATGTCGACGCGGACGACTACGCAGAAGTATAAATGAAAACCGACACACAGTTTATGGCGTAGAGGCTACGGCGTAGGTCCGACACAGACGTATAAATTGGGCTTTAATCTGGTGCACGTTAAGAGCGAAATTAACCAACCCCTTTTCAGTGACCAGATTGAACAAAGAAAAAAAAGCTTTTTTTTTGTGTATCTTTCAAGTGCCCCAAAGTCAAATGAAGCATTGAACATGATAAAACAATCAACTAGGAGCAGGGCTTCATACTGTGACTAAATGGTCGCATTTTGTGAACCTCCGTGAAGTTGGCCCCCCTCCCAATGCAAAACGTCAGCAAAATAGTCTCAATCGTTTGTGCTCCGATTGTGCTGGTTTGTGCTGTAACAATTTTTGCTTGTGCTGCTTTGGTTTTTAGATATTAAAATAATATTTATAGGTCATTCTGAGGTCACTCAGCCCCCCCGCACGCTCCAAATTTACCCCAAATCTCGTTTGTTTGTGCTTCATTTGTACTGGTAAAAGTTTAGTTTGTGCTGCTTCAGTTTTTAAAATATTAGACATTGAATTATAGGGCTGGGTAGCAGTGCAGATGTCCTGATTCGATTAGATTCCTTTTTCCTAGCTTTCGATTCTTGATTCGATTCTCGTTTTTCTTTTTTTTTTCTTTTTTTCTTTTTTTTGTTGGGTCACATTCAGTGAATATATTTTTAATACAACTGCTATTGATATTTCTAAAAAATTAACAGTATATATCAGTTTACAAATGGTGAATTAATAAAAAGAAATTAAGAACCACAGACCTGCGTTTTAAACCTTCTTTTTTGTATAGGGTCCTATTTTTTCTTTAAACGGTAATAGGGCCCTATGAAATGTTTTTATTTTTTCTGGTAATCAACTGAAGGCATAAAACATTGATTTAATTTATCCTATTTAAATGAAAATTAAACCCTTTTATTTTTTGCCAAATAAAGTGCTACACAACAGTGGTTTACTGTTAAAATAAAAAAGAAAACAAATGTGATTATACCTTTAAAAATAGTTTTATATTTTTTATTATTATTATTAGTAGTAGTAGTAGTAGTAGTATTGTTACACTGAGTTTTAAGACTGCACAATAGTAATGTATTTGTTACAGCTTCTTCACGTTAAACCAAACTTTTATTTTGACAGGTTGCTGTGAACTTGCAGCTGCTGTAAATGTGATATGATGGCAGTTTTCTCAAATTAAACGGCAAAATGCTGATGAAGTGACTCTCAGAGCAGCTGGAGATGATTTTCGTGTATTCATATCATATAGTGAGACTGAACAGGCTGAAAACACCGCGAGCGTCGAGGAGTTCATAGACTTGGCAAATTCATTTTTCAAAAGTTTGTAGGTACAGACATCTGTTGTGGGCATTCTTGGCAGTTTTTATGAGGCTTTTTTAATAGTGTTCATATCGATATCGGAATTATATCGTATCGACCGAAATTAAGAAATATATTGTGATATAAATTTTGGCCATATCGCCCAGCCCTACTCGCAAAGTTAATAAGCGGGTGACATCTAGTGGAGGAGACTAATGATAAGATTCACGTTAATCAGATCTTGTGTTAAATGTTTGCTGAAATAAATACCAGAAAAGATTGATTCATGGCTTTTGAGAATGAATATCGAATCGTAATTTAAAGTCCCCCGTAGTCAAATATTTATCCATTAAAACTCATCATTGATCATCAAAATGACATATTTAAAGGGGTCATATAATACCCATTTTACACAAGTTGATATTATTCTTTAGAGTCTTCATGAAAAGTCTGTAACATAGTTTGGTAAAAAAAAAAAAAAAGCACATTTTTTACCATGTCAAAAACAGCTCTTTTCAGAGCAAGCCGTATAGAGTGGGGGAACTATGACGTCACTTTGTATGCTGATCGGCTGTTTGCATAAAACTGGTTCCCTCAACAAAAAGCCAATAGGATTTTTCCATAGGCTTTTGGATTATCGCAAAAAATAAGCTCTGTGTTCAATCATAGTTCGTGAAACTTACACGTTTTGTCCATCAAGATGATCTTCACAAAATAATATAACTTTGACAAATTTTGAAGCCTAAATAAAAGCGCCAAAACTGAAAAGCTAAACTTAGGTTATAAACGAACTACAGCACCACGATCGCTCGCCTTCAACGTCACCACCACCGCGCTCCCGACAACTTGTTCAAACTTATTTTTAACATGTTCAGTGAAAAGGATTTACACTGTATGTGAATTTTAACCCACGACATGAACCTTTTTATATAAACTGGAATAAATACAAAACTAGAGCCAAACTGAAATGAGACATTAGTAATAAATAGTATAGTGAATAAATGAAAATCTTAACTACAGGACATTTGAAAGTACGTATTTCTGTACATTTTGAAATAAGGTGCATTAAAAGTCAATAAATCCTTGATTAATATTTTAATAAAAATGTATCCCCACTTACTATTCAATAAAATTCTAGTGCATTTAATCTATTAAATAACAGCAGAGTGAGCAAGTTTTTGGATATGGTAAGATTAAACTTATTTTAGTGAACAAAGCACCACATTTCAGCTCTCATTTTGTTAGGGTGGTTACACAATGTTATTTTATCCTTGCTTCTACAATCTATATGCTTTCTAACAGCTTAATGTGGCCGTAAACATTTAATTTTAATGTGGCTTTAAGCACTATGCATCATTACGTGGTGAAAGTGAAACTTTAAACCCAGCAAATGTGGAGTTTAAATGTAATAATCATAATATGAGTTTACATTACGGTACGAACCCAGAATCTCCGCATCAGTAGGAAAGCGATAAAACGAGCATCTTCCCTCCAAAGACTTGTTGCATTTCAAGGCAAAGCAAAAAAACCTTGTCGAACAACAATATAAAATGTAGAATAACCAATGAATAGTTTCCTGCAATTAATTGAATTACAAATTATACTACAATTGGAAAATACTGTAAATTGATTAGGGCTGCAGCGATTCGTCGACGTCATCGATTACGTCGATTATAAAAATACGTCGATTAGCATGGAGTGCGTCGATGGGCGTGGCTAAAAGTGCGACGCATTGCGCGAGCCTGCAGTTATCCCTACTTAAGACTGTTTTTCTGCCATGTTTAACACAAACAAGACTCTAGAGCAGAAGTTAAAGGCTAGTATGGCAACATCACTTCACTTCATAGAGCGTTCATAGAACATTCTATTATTATACGACCGTCAGAACCGCATATATATATATATATATATATATATATATATATATATATATATATATATATATATATATATATATATACATACATACATACATACATACATACATACATACAGGTGCTGGTCATATAATTAGAATATCATCAAAAAGTTGATTTATTTCACTAATTCTAATTTCAAAAGTGAAACTTGTATAATGTATACATTCATTCCACACAGACTGATATATTTCAAGTGTTTATTTCTTTTAATTTTGATTATAACTGACAACTAATGAAAACCCCAAATTCAGTATCTCAGAAAATTAGAATATTACTTAAGACCAATACAAAGGATTTTTAGAAATCTTGGCCAACTGAAAAGTATGAACATGAAAAGTATGAGCATGTACAGCACTCAATACTTAGTTGGGGCTCCTTTTGCCTGAATTACTGCAGCAATGCGGCGTGGCATGGAGTCGATCAGTCTGTGGCACTGCTCAGGTGTTATGAGAGCCCAGGTTGCTCTGATAGTGGCCTTCAGCTCTTCTGCATTGTTGGGTCTGGCATATCGCATCTTCCTCTTCACAATACCCCACTAGATTTTCTATGGGGTTAAGATCAGCAAGTTTGCTGGCCAATTAGAACAGGGGATACCATGGTCCTTAAACCAGGTACTGGTAACTTTGGCACTGTGTGCAGGTGCCAAGTCCTGTGGATAATGAAATCTGCATCTCCATAAAGTTGGTCAGCAGCAGGAAGCATGAGTGCTCTGAAACTTCCCCTGAGTATATGACTGTGTTGACCTTGGACCTCCCAGAAAACACAGTGGACCAACACCAGCAGATGACATGGCACCCCAAACCATCACTGACTGTGGAAACTTTACACTGGACCCACTCAGCAACGTGGATTCTGGTACTCTCTCTCTTCCTCAGACTCTGGTCCCTGATTTCAAAAGGAAATGCAAAATTTACTTTCATCCAGAACATAACTTTGGACCACTCAGCAGCAGTCCAGTCCTTTTTGTCTCGGGGGCCTTCTGGCTGTCTGTTGTTCAGAAGTGGCTTGACACAAGGAATGCGACAGCACAGTATCATCTTTACGTAACGTCTGTGTGGTAGTTGCTTGAGCTGCTGACTCCAGCTGCAGTCCACTCTTTGTAAATCTCCCCCACATTTTGAAGGATTTTGTTTCACAATCCTCTCCGGTGCGAGTTATCCCTATTGGCAGCCACACTTTTTTCTACCACATCTTTTACTTCCCTTCGCCTCTCTATTAATGTGCTTGGACACAGAGCTCTGTGAACAGCCAGCCTCTTTGCAATGACCTTTTGTGTCTTGCCCTCCTTGTGCAAGGTGTCAATGGTGGAGTCTTTTTGGACAACTGTCAAGTCAGCAGTCTTCCCCATGATTGTGTAGCCTACAGAACTAGACTGAGAGACCATTTAAAAGCCTTTGCAGGTGTTTTGAGTTAATTAGCTGATTAGAGTGTGGCACCAGGTGTCTTCAATATTGAACCTTTTCACAATATTCTAATTTTCTGAGATACTGAATTTGGGTTTTCATTAGTTGTCAGTTATAATCATCAAAATTAAAAGAAATAAACACTTGAAATATATCGGTTTGTGTGGAATGAATGTATACATTATACAAGTTTAACTTTTTGAATGGAATTAATGAAATCAACTTTTTGATGATATTCTAATTATATGACCAGCACCTGTATGTGTATGTATATATATATATATATATATATATATATATATATATATATATATATATATATATATATATGTGTACACTGCTCAAAAAAACATTAAAGGAACACTTTGAAAACACATCAGATCTCAATGGGGAAAAATATCATGCTGGATATCTATACTGATATGGACTGGGTAATGTGTAAGGAATGAAAGGATGCCAAGATAAATGAAAATTATCAATCAACTGAATTAAAAGACACCCCAAAAATCAAAGTGAAAAAATGATGCAGCAGGCTAGTCCATTTTGCTGAAATTTCATTGCAGCAACTCAAAATGTTACTCAGTAGTTTGTATGGACCCCACGTGCTTGTGTGCATGCCTGTCAACATCGGTGCATGCTCCTAATGAGACGACGGAGTCTGGGGTATTTTCTCCCAGATCTGGACCCAGGGCATCACTGAGCTCCTGGACAGTCTAAGGTGCAATCTGGCGCCGTCAGATGGACCGAAACATAATGTCCCAGAGGTGTTCTATTGGATTTAGGTTAGGCGAGCGTGGTAGCCATTCAATGGTATCAATTCCTTTATCCTCCAGGAACTGCCTGCATACTCTTGCCACATGAGGCCACCAGGAGCAACCCAGGACCCACTGCACCAGCGTAGGGTCTGACAATGGGTCCAAGGATTTCATCCCGATACCTAATGTCAGTCAGGGTGCCATTGTCTAGCCTGTAGAGGTTTGTGCGTCCCTCCGTGGATATGCCTCCCCAGACCACCACTGACCCACCACCAAACCGGTCATGCTAAACGATGTTACAGGCAGCATAACATTCTCCACGGCTTCTCCAGACCCTTTCACTTCTGTCACATGTGCTCAGGGTGAACCTGCTCTCATCTGTGAAAAGCACAGGGTGCCAGTGGCGGACCTACCAATTCTGGTGTTCAATGGCAAATGCCAATCAAGCTCCACGATGCCGGGCAGTGAGCACAGGGCCCACTAGAGGGCGTCAGGCCCTCAGGCCACCCTCATGAAGTCTGTTTCTGGCTGTTTGGTCAGAGACATTCACACCAGCAGCCTGCTGGAGGTCATTTTGTAGTGCTCTGGCAGTGCTCATCCTGTTCCTCCTTGCACAAAGGAGCAGATACCGTTCCTGCTGATGGGATAAGGACCTTCTACAGCCCTGTCCAGCTCTCCTAGAGTAACTGCCTGTCTCCTGGAATCTCCTCCATGCTCTTGAGACTGTGCTGGGAGACACGGCAAACCTTCTGGCAATGGCACGTATTGATGTGCCATCCTGGAGGAGTTGGACTGCCTGTGCAACCTCTGTAGGGTCCAGGTATCGCCTCATGCTACCAGTAGTGACACTGACCCTAGCCAAATGCAAAACTAGTGAAAAACAGTCAGAAAAGATGAGTAAGGAAAAAAATTGCAGAGGCCTCCACCTGTAAAACCATTCCTGTTTTGGAGGTCATCTCATTGTTGCCCATCTAGTGCACCTGTTGTTAATTTCATTAACACCAAAGCAACTGAAACTGATTAATAACCCCCTCTGCTACTTAACTGACCAGATCAATATCCCAGAATTTTAACTGACTTGATGCTATACTCTGATTAAAAAGTGTTCCTTTAATTTTTTTGAGCAGTGTATATATATGTATATATATGTATGTGTATATATGTATGTATATTTATATATATATATATATATATATATATATATATATATATATGTATGTGTGTATATATATATATATATATATATAGCGCCGAACTGACGCCTTTGCATTGTCAGGATTCACAACCGCATTCAAAGCTGCGCTGAATGAACGGACAGCACGGGGCATCGAGTTGCCTATATAATCATGACGGGTTTAATGCACTCACAGAGACGGAGAAATGATTCGCGTTCATCTTAAGATCCACTGGAGCTGCCGTCAGTGCCGTGGGCGCGATCGCGCTCTCTGCACTCGCTAACAAAGCATTTAAAGTCATTGTTAGTTGTTTAACTGTGTGATGGATAGGACAAGCCTCGACTGGGCTCATTTATTTAAAAACGGGCTGTCAACTGTGATAAAACTTCCCGGTGTTATGACGCCATTTTTTATTCTGTCTCTAGTGTCCTGAATGCGGTTGTGACTTCAGCTGTTCATTCATACAGATATGTATTCAAGCAGATGTTTTAATCTGCTGAATAAATAAAACATTTCAAGTCTCTCACCTGTAAGCAACTGCTGTCAGTCCCAAACAGTAACTGAGAATGCAGCCAAAATGTGTATTTCTATTGATTGTATCATTGCCCTGTAATTCTTTCTCTTTCTTTCTCTTTCTTTCTTTGTTTCTTTTTCTTTTTTATTAATTATTTCTTGTTGTTTTTCTTTTTCTCGCTTTTCTTATTTTTTATTTATTTTCTTTCTTTCATTTTTATTTATTAATTATTTATTGCTGTTATTTCTTTTTCTCTTATCTTTCTTTATTATTTTTTTCTTTCCTTTTTCTCTTTTTTGTTATTTATTTTTTGTAAAGTATTTATTAATTGAGAAAACGTTTGAATAAAATAAAAGATTAATAGCAGAAGTTACTATTATTTATTAATAGTTTAACTAAAGAATTCATCAACTGATAAGAAAATAATAAATAGATTAATTGAAAAATAATTGATAGATTAGTCTACTAATTGAAAAAATAATCGATAGATTAGTCGACAATAAATATAATCGTTAGCTGCAGCCCTAAAATTGATAAACTGTTCAGCATGATGACATTTAATGTCTCCGACAGCGCCTGTAGTCCCATTTAGCAACTTTGTTAGCAACCGTAATTTTTAAGAAATATAACAGGTTAAAAAAAAAATCACGAGTGGGGTGTAACTGGTGTGTTTTTATGTCGTAGAATAAAACGTGAAAGTATCTTGAGCCTGTGTGAACCACAGACCTTATTTAAGGGATTTAACCAAAATCCCACTCAAAAAAACCCATTGACTCTGGGACGATGGAACTGGAAGTGCTAAAATGCTAACTCGCTTCCGGGTTTTTGCCTACAAAGTGACATCATAGTTCCACCACTCTATTGTCATTCTCCTTTAAATTTTGCTGAGCTCTGCTGACCCCGCCCCTCTCTTCCGAGCCACTCTGAGGGATTGTTTACTTTAGCCGCATCGTGAAACTTGCTAATTAGCACATTATTAGGAGAGGCGATTTGCAAAGATTTAAAAAACATTGTACTCACTACACAGTATGGTGAATGACGTCAAAAATACCGTTCCAAGATGGTGGCCGCATCTACGTGCCTGGAGCGGTCGAATAGGGCGTCTGTATATGTCTATGCGATGCACACTCTTAACGGCTAATATTGCCCACAACACATTGCGCTGTGGACGAGGATTCGATTAGAACTACAAACACTAGGGATGCACGATATTATCAGACTGATATCGGAATTGGCCGATAATGGCTTTAAATGTAAATATCGGCATCGGCCTGATATGAAAAATTATGCCGATATGTCTTGCCGATAAGAGGAATGGGTTAACTCACATGTGCTCAGGGTGTGCTAGTGATTAGATCATGTCAGCAGTGTGGCTCATTCTTGAAGCAAAGTTTTGTCTGAATGATGATTAGATTGACTGTTCTGGATCGCTGCATTTAATCTGTGAAAGCAGGTACAGAATGACGCGTTCGGTGTGTGATAGAGTAAACAGTAATAGCACGTGCAGCGGCAGCCTCCCCCGGGTCCTAATGCCCGTTCAGTAAGGACTTTTAATCTGTAGAGGGCGCTGTTGGCCTACTTCTAATTAAATTAAAAGTAAAATAGCCTACACAAATAACATTTAGACTGTTTCTGATTAAATAAAGCAGTAATAGATGTCATAAAATAATGAGTATGTTTTTATTTATTTGTCAGAAGCTATAGCTTACATGAAAAAAACCCACAAACATGACACTTGTAAATTAAATAATTTTATATATACTGATTTATTTATTAATGTGTAATATGTTTTATTTTTTTAAACAAATCATGAGCTCTAAAAGATTTTCAGAATTTT
>JAFVLL020038382.1:18099-39842 GCA_021397915.2 Tor tambroides | reverse complement strand
TCCTGTATGTTGTCCCCTTCAGCCTCCTCCGGAATTCCATACAGTCGTATATTGTTTCGTCGAGATCTTGCTTCGAGATCTGTCAGTTTTGTTTGCATTTTTTGCTGGATGTCAAGGGTTTGACACAGCACTTCTTTAGCTTCGGTGTTCCATTCTTCCAAATCCGTCACTCTCTGTTCGGCCTCCTCCATTCTACCCATCGTGTCCTTCAAATCTGTGGCGATTTCGTTCAGTTTCAGGTTGATATCTGTTCTGAAATTTGCCAAATCAGTTTTCATGTCTCTGGAAAGAATCTCGTGGAAATTGTTTAACTCCGTTTTTACGTCCGATCGGATAGCCTTAATTTCAGCGTATATGGCGCCGATGCTATTTTGAAAGGTATCCTCGGCTTCGTGCTCGCCAGCGTTGTCTTCATTTTCCGCTGTTTGTTTCTCATTTTTCTCGGGTTTTTGAGATGCTTTGCTTCTAGCCTTTCGTTGCTTCTCCCCTTCCATGTTTACTAGATAATTTCAAAGAATATAATGAATTGAATTCGGGGAGAATAACACGTTTGTCTGAGAGCTCTCACTCTAAGCTGCCACTCGCGCCGACGCCATACCGGAAGTCTGTTTTTAGCTCTTTAGTAAAGAATCCTTTATTAAAGAAAAATATAACGGGTTCCAAAAAATATTAAACGGCACAACTCTTTCCAACTATTATAATAAATCAGCATATTAGAATGAATTCTGAAGGATCTTGTGACACTGAAGATTCAGCTGTCATCACAGGAATAAATTATATTTAAGTATATTAAAAGAGAGAGCCATTATTTTAAATTGTAATAATATTTCACATTATCGGCCGATAAATGCTCATTTTTTCTGTTAGCGGTATCAGCCCCATAAGAAAATTAGGCCGACATCTTAAAGCCGATAATGCATTATTTCCTTCAGAAATGCTTCAGATGCGTGCTGTTCACCATGATGTTTTTGAAATGTTTGAAATGCAATTGTAATCACTTTGAAAAGGACAGTACACTTAAGCGCAACGTGCAGGGCAAATCTGTCATAAAGGCTACATAAAATTATAATGTGAACATTACTGTAAATAATGCTGTTGAATATTTGTGCGCCCGTGTTTTGTGCGTGCATTGAGCGTGCCCACAACGGAGTTACACCTCCTTGACAGTTAAGTTCGCTTGTACATTTGCAGCCTTTTGCGCAATTGTACGTTGTAATATTGTTTATTTTATGTATATCTGGTTTATCTCATATAGAATGCGTTTGGTTAAGTTAATAGAGCGTTAATAGAACGCTTCAGTTTACCAGTGGTCATCTTTAGCTCCACGCATGCAGCTCAAACAGCAGGACGTTAAAAAGCTCAAGCAGCACAACATTAATAACTATGATTGGAAATGTCATGTATATAACATTCTAATGAGAACGTTATTATAAAAAAACATTTTGAATTCTTTGGGTTTATTTATTTGGGTTTATAATGATTTTTTTTTTTATTATTTAAAATCATTGATGCATTATTAATAATTACCACCACTTTTATTTTTCTCTTATTTTCATCAGCAATGTGGTTTAGTAATTAAAATCATTTCATTATTGTCACTATTCCGTTTTGTTGATCCATGGCGCATGCATTTTGATTCTTTACACATGTAATGATGTCCAATGACTTGTTTGCATTATGCATTATTTTATTTAGTTTTAAGACTTTTTATGATGAAACTTGGTAATGGGAGAGTAAAATTATTTTTAAAACATACACTGTTCAAACTAGGCTGCTTATGTTGAAGTGTTTGGGATGTGGCTTTTAATGATTAGACCTTTTTTGTAATCAGGCTCTCAAAAAGTATATAAAAATTTGGATAGATTTATCAGCCAACATATCGGTTATCGACATTCAAATATAAAGAATTATCAGTTATCGGTATCAGCCAAAATTTTCATATCAGTGTATCCCTAATATTATTTAATCAAAATGAATATCTAATAATATTTTTATTTTGGTTGAAAACTGCAGGGAGACCTGCAAGTTTCTCTGGCGACAGGTTTACAAATGCTTCTCATTACAAAATTGGTGAAATGCTATAATGAAGCAGAAGGCTTGGTAGGGATTAGGGATGGGTATTGTTTACATTTTATCGATACCGATACTGCTTATCGATACTGGTACTTATCGATACTGTTATCGATACTGTTTGGTGCAAAAAGATATGATGTGAAAAGTTGAAAATTTCAAGTTATTTTATTACTGCTGAACTTTAGCAACTGTATTAAAGTTCTTCAGTCAGGAGCTGGGAGTTATATTTTCTTTGTGTTTTATTTTATTAACATTTAAAGGAATAGTTCACCCATAAATGAAAATTGTCATTTACTCACTCTCAAGTTGTTTTAAACCTGAATGAGTTTCTTTCTTCTGTTAAACAAGTTATTTTGAAGATTGTATTAATTTTTATTCTTGTGCTGAACACAAAAGAAGATATTTTGAAGAATGTGGGTAACCAAACAGTTGCTGGTCCCCAGTGACTTCCATATTTTTTTTTCCCTACTATCAAAGTCAGTGGTGACCAGTAATTGTTTGGTTACCCACATTCTTCAAAATATCTTTTGTGTTCAGCACAAGCTTAAAAATTAATACAGGTTTGGTATAACATGACAATGAGTAAATAATGACTGAATTTAAATTTTTGGGTGAACTATCCCTTTAATGAAAATCGGCAGCATGTTTAGTTCTGTCCCTTTAAAACAGTGGTCTCAAACTCAATTCCTGGAGGGCCACAGCTCTGCAGACTTTAGCTCCAGCCAGCTCTAACTCACACCTGCTTGGAAGTTACTAGTGATCTTGAAGACCTTGATTGTCTGGAGCAGGTGTGTTAGGGTTGGAGCTAAACTGTGCAGAGCTGTGGCCCTCCAGGAATTGAGTTTGAGACCAATGCTTCACGACCTGCACGCATCAGTTTCTCTCCCTCTCAATGGTTTACTTTCACTTTAGACATAACTGTGTTTATATGTACACCTTGTGTGTTTTTGACAGTATTAGCGCAATCAGACGATAACTAAGTAATCATGCTGTTTGACCGGCCTTTTTTCCATTTTAGTGTACTCACGCTTCAGGTGTAAGAGCTCTGAATAAGCGCATGTCAGAACAGCATGCAAGTTAAATGTTTAACCGGCAAGGCTTTAAACTAAAGCACACGCAAATGTACTTTTGTGATTGCGAATAAGTGCAGTGTCTCGTGAGTGTAACTCTACCGCTGAATCAACATTTGAAGTGAATGTGTCTCACGAGCTGGAGCCGGGAGACATAGTAAATACAGCACATTGCTTGAGGTAGATGTTGTGTTCTGTTAGTAAATGTTCCATTACATTACTGGTGTTGCCTCCTTTGTTCACTATTACACTACTGCATATATTGCATCTGACACTGGTGTCGCTTAGTTTTGTAACGTGAGCCCACACTTCCGAACGTTTCACTCTTGCCGCCACTGATTGCACGCAAACACACACCGTGGATATCACACGCACGTCGAGCAAACGTTGGCCACATCATTCAGTGAAGAAAAATGACAAGCAGCTGACAAGTATACATAGATAAAACAACGCAAGTATCGATAACAGTATCGTTTGTCCTGAAGCTTATCGGTAGTCTGGTATTGACCTAATTACGTACCGGTCCAAAAAAATACCGGTTCTCGGTACCCATCCCTAGTAGGGATGCACCAAAATTTTGGGCACTGAAAATTATCGACCAAAAATATATGGCGCGCCACACTGCCCAGCAGGGTTCAGCATGCAGGTTTCACACTCCCTCTAGCCGTCGTCACTTCATGGTGTGACGCTCCACTCAATATTCCATTCTATGAATGTGCATTCCGCTTATGTACCGCTCATCGGGAGAGCAGAGTCCACTCAAATAACATGCCGACAGGAAATTTATCTGTAGTATACTTGTTCCTGTTTGCAATGGCACTATTGTGCTGTAACATGGCAATGATGGTAAAATGACGCTACCCACTCATTCACTGATCTGCTCCACACTATGCTGTGCTCACATGCTCTGATAATAATAGCTTTTTAGGACTGTACATTATTTGGATAATCAGTAAAAAGCTATATCTGATTCTGTTGCATAGAACTGAATAATAATAATGTATCTATTTAATATTAATGTATTTTGTCCACTTTTATTGTTACTTTCAGTAAAAGTGTGGTTATTTTACTGGCTTGTTTATTCAATTCAGTATCATTAAAATTGAGTTAAATTTAAAAAGCCTTAAATTACTTTAATTACAAAACATTTTCTGTTTTCGGCCAAGTGCATCCAGAATTTTTGGTTTTGACCCAGAATTCTCATTCTGGTGCATCCCTAATGCTTGGTGTATATTTATCCTGTATATGATGTGTAAAGATTTTTTTTTTTTTCTTTTTTTTTTCTGTTGACTGATCTGTGGACTGTTTGCAGGACCATCTATGAGAAACTGGCAAGTGCTTTTACTGAGGAGCAAGCAGTGCTTTATCATCAGAGAGTGGAAGAGATTTCACCTAACATCCGATACTGTGCATATAACATTGGTGAGAAACTGAGACTGTTTATGGCTAAGGTGGGCTATACATGTATGAATGGGAGACGGCATAACACTCAATATTGCAGCTGTTCTGTCACCTTACAGTTAAAAGAGACTATTGTCTTTTTCATAGGCCGCATTTACACTGCATAGTTCAAGTGACCCTATTACGATTTTTTTTCCTCCCATGTGGCACAGATCGGATATGGCCCATGACCGTGTAAGCAGGAAAAATTCACATGGATTCCTGTATTCTCCGTTCGTTTTCAGGCCTCATTCATATGTGGAAATAAATCAGATATGAATCGGATACGTGCATTTGCGCCTGCTTTTTTTTTTTTTTTTTTTTTTTTTTTTTTTTTAAACATTTCGCGGTACAGACATGCCTGTAACAAATGAAACCTCTCTAGTTGAGTAGCAGAGTATTAATTTCGTTCGTTTGTGTTAAATAAAAGGCAATCTGATGCTGACATTTTGCTTTTGAAATCACGCTGAGTGCTTGTTGCTGCTGTTTTCAGTGACGGCGGCTTGTGCACAGACGAGCGCTCCAGTCCCGTTCGTTCCAGTGAAACCACAACATAAATTGCGCGCACTCATGTCCCTGCCTTTGATATACAATCACTGATGAACGTATTTGGTTTTAATTACTAAAAAAAAAAGACAGACGTGACATGCTTAACATGGAGCTGCGTACATCACTGTCTTGAATAATTTGTACTAGGCTATATAATTATTTTGATGTATATATGCAACTATTGCATTAAAAATGTTTCTATATGAATTACATGCCAATAAATTAAACAATGTACTATTTAAATTGATTTGTGATTGATTTGTAACAAAATTGCTCTGTTGGCTGTGGAGTCAAGACATATACAAATGATTAAAAGATGAATATGAGACAAAACTACAGAATGTCACATTTTATTATTGGGTGACTCAACACACAGATGTTTTACCAGCTAAGAAGTTCAGCACTTTTAGAGTTTCATCCCCCTATCTGATGTGAGCATAAGTATTGGAACAGTTGCCTCACAGGTCTTTCTAAGTGATCAGCTGTGTCCTGTTGCATTAATTATTTAGTTATTAAAAGCAGGGAATATGTCGTATCAGTTATATCCATTACTTCTGCATTCTGAGTCTTGCATTCGATGATGACGACACACAAACCAGGATGAAGACGAAGGAGCTGACTTTGAGAGGAAAGCAAGCAATTTGGATGCTAAAAGAAAAGGACGAACTCAATTAGAGCTATAGCTAAAACAAAGGGCATGGAGAAATCAAGAGTCTGGAAACCACCAGCGACACCAGCAACCAACAACGACCTGATCGGCTGAGAAAAATAACAGTAGTTGATGACAGACAAATCATAAAAGCTGTGTCTGTAAAAATCACCAACAACCTCCAGAAAGCTGGGGTGATGCACTGACAATCTACTGTCCTCAGGAGACTTTGACACAGAATTACAGATGCTACACAGCAAGATGCAAACCTCTGACCAGCACCAAAAACAGAAAGACAAGATTCGAGTTTGCAAAAAAGCACAAAGGTGAGCCAGTAGAGTTTTAGAACTGAGTTTATGGACCGATGAGTGATGTGAAAAGATGAGTGATGGGAAAGCAAAAATGTGGAGAAAAAGTGAAGTGCAAATGATCCCAAGTATACAGTCTCATCTGTAAAGCATGGTGGAGGTGGTGTCATGGCATGGGCATGCATGGCTGTCTCTGGAACAGACCCTCTCAATTTTAATGATGACAATGTATGATGACAGTAGCAGAATGAATTTGAAAGGGTACAAAACCATCTTGCCCACCAATATTCAAGAAAATGCAATTCATTGGGAAGCACTTCATATTGGATCAGGACAATGACCCAAAATACCCTGCCAGTTCAGTCAAGGAGTTTATCAGGGCAAAGAAATGGAAAGTCTTAGATTGACTTGGGCAATCTCCCATTTAAATCCAATTGAACATGAATTTCACCAGCTGAAGAGGAGAGTGAAGGCAGAAACTCCCCAAAACAAGCAACAGTTGGAATTGGCTGCATTAAAGGCTGGGAAGAGTATTTCAAAGGATAAGGCGAAGAGTCTGGTGATGCTGGGTGCAGACTCACTGCTGTGATTGTGCGCAAGGGATCTGCAACTAAATAATAGCTTTTAATCTTTTATATCTGCCTTATGTTCAACTGTCCCAATACTTATGCTCACGTCAATGAGTGGGATGAACTCTAAAAGTGCTGTTCTTTTTATTTGGTAAAACATGTATGTGTTGAAACGGCTAATAATAAATGTGACATTCTGTAGTTTTGTCTCATATTCATCTTTTAATCATATTTGCAAATGTCTTAACTCGACAGCCAACAGAGCAATTTTGTCTTTACTGTTCCAATACTTATGGAGGGCACTGTATATGCTATTTTTGGCTTGTTTCACCAAGTGCAGTGTAAAATGCACACATCAGATACGGGTCACTTTTAAAAGAAATTAAAGCATGTCGTCCAAAAAATCAGATATAGTCACAAAATTGGAATTGGTCATTTACAAATAACCTCCCTGCAACGTTATGGCAACGTTATTTTATGGTTGCAAAATGTAAATCCTAAAAAGAATGTTCCTAGACCATTATTTTTTGTTTTTCAAAAAACAAACAAACAGGAAGCACTAACATTAGGGGAACGTTCTGTATTTGCTAGGTTGGTGTCCTTCGACTGAGAACAAGCTTGAATCTTAGTTTTGTTTCATTATTGACTACTATTGTAATTTCTCATCAAATTATGTGACACATAATAAAGACTTTCATTTATTTATTGCTATTTCATGCTAAACGCTAATGTTGGCTAAGTTACCTGTGGTGCTGTTCTCTCTTGCTCATTCTCATGCATTAATTAAATTCATAAACTTTATCATTATATAATCTTTTATCATAACTTTATTATTTTACAATAACAGGGACCTATGAAATGAATTGATTTTGCTTATATACTCTGTGTTTGTTCTCTAGGTGACCAGAATGCTATAAACGACCTCATGCAGATGAGACTGAGTGCAGGAGGAGGGGGTGGAATGATGGCTGAAAAATTGGAGGTCAGGGGTTTTGTCTTTGCAGCTCTGTTCCTGTTTTAGGGACTCTGATAGTCCAGATCTATTAATATATTGATCTAATATACTATGTAAATCTTTTGCGTTTTCTGGGACAAAATGCCATGCCAAAACGTGTCTTATTAAACTGTTTTCTTCTCAGAAAATCACAATTGGATTAATTTTTATCCTGTATTTTATAAAATTAGTAAGTTGCATTAGCATGTTCAAAATCTTTACAGTTGTGTTCTCTATTTCTGTCTCTCAGGCGCTGATTACTCAGACGAGAGCTAAGCAGGCAGCTGTGATGAGTGAGGTTGAGTGGAGAGGTCGTATAGTGCCTGTCAAAATTGACAAGGCCAGAATCTTCCTGCTAGGTCTGGCAGACAATGAAGCTGCTATTATGCAGGTCTGTAAACTCATTCCCAATTCTTTTTGTATTTGCATGTGGTGCTGATTATGATAGAAGGGACTTTTGCCCTTCTGTCTTTAAAAACGGGTGGTAATCAGCTAAGATGTATCGGCTGACATCAGTTTAATCCTTTATTAGTTAATACTATAAATTTAATAAATTAAATTTGAAATATAAATGCAAATGTACATTTTGTGCATCTCTGTGTGGAGACGTGCTGCAATCGCGTTTGGTCTCGTACTGCATCGCGTCCCTTGTCAGTGTCGGGCGGTTGCTTGGCAATTTGTTGCGATTAACAGGAAAGTGTGTTCAAGTGCCAGCAGAAGACAGTGTAAAGTAATACTCTTTGAGAGAAGCAGTTTATCAGTGGAAGTTAAAATCAGCTTGTAAGTGTATTTACTTATCTCATTAGTGTTTAGGCAGTTGTCGTTGCTAGGAAACGTTTGTTTTGTTTACTGTGTGGAGACGTGCTGAAATCACGTTTGGTCTCGTACTGCATTGCGTCCCTTGTCAGTGTCGGGCGCTTGCTTGGCAATTTGTTGCGATTAACAGGAAAGTGTGTGCAGTTGAATTGGAGTAGTGTTTTGTTAGATGGGTATAAAAAAAGCTTAGTTTACCGCGGCAGCGGTCGTGGCAGCCGTCGTGTTAAGACCGAAAAGTAAAGACCATCGACTCTACCGTGCGACTCCACCGGGCAGGGACACCAGCAAAGGATATTCCTCTTTCCTACTACTTGTTTCACTTCTGTTTCAGTTTTTATAACCATTTCTTACTATGTGTAAGTTGTTGTTTTTAAAACGTGTGTTTGGCTCAGTGTTGGTGTCTGTATTGGTTGTTTAAGTGTTAGTTTTATTTAATTTATTTTAGTACTTCATACTACATGGAAATGAAATAATATATATATTGAATTTATTTTTATATATGTATATGTTAGTGTTGGGCGATATGCTCATTTTTCATATTGTCCTATCGTCAGCCTGTGAGATCGACGATACACGATATTATCGTGCTGATTTATTTAATTATTTGCTTAGTTTCATTGGACAGTGAACCAACTCCAGCATAAGGCTAAAAGCAGCCTAATGCTTTTAATATGACTGAATTTGTGTTTAACATGATAGCAAATTAATAGAAACATTGTAAGTTACTAATTATAATGCTTATATTTCCTCAGTTATTCAAAAAGCTGCTAACAGTTACAGAAAACGAGCAAAGAACATTAAGAACATCATCACATGCTCAGTCTAGCGCGAGTTTATGCACTCCCGTTAAAATCAGTGAATCTACACTGAATGATGAATAAATCTCATATAGCCTACTTACATCGCGCGTACATCTGCACATTGTCTATGAAGAGAGAATTTGCGAGTCAGAATTCAGTCAGCGCGCGTTGAACAACGGAACTCCCCCGTTTCAGCGATGACTCATCTGAACGTCTCTGATTGGCCATTGCATTCATAAGCTCAAAATAATCGTGTGTGATTGGTTACAACTCGCAATACTGTAAAAACGCGGAAAAAGAAATATAATGCAGCAAATAAGCCCTAATATTAATTAGATAGTATTACTAGCCTGATAAAAATAATAATAATAATAATAATAATAATAATTAATAATAATAATAATAATCATAAAAATAATCGTCTTGCTATCGTCAAAGGCATCAGCCACAAGCGATATGTCTGACTATCGTCGATACACGATACTATCGTCTATCGGCACAACCCTAGTATATGTGTGGCTGTACATACACGTCGTTTTTTTTTTGGTGTTTGGCTTAGTGTTGTTATGTTAGAAGCATTATTATACTCATACCTTTTGTTGTTTTAATATTTTAAATTGTTTTTAACTTTTTTTGTTTTCATTTAAATGTTTAGTTTTTGAAATGTATGCATTTGTCATTTTTATTTAATTTCTTTATTTTCTTAAATGTGTGTGTATATATTTACAGTGTATTGACTTTTAGTGTTAGTTACTTTTTCTTATTTGTAAGTCGCTTTGGATAAAAGCGTCTGCTAAATGACGTAAAGTACATCAAATGAACTCGTCCGAGACGGTTTGTCTGATTTTCACCAAAATTGGCTGAGATTATCTTCAGACAAAAAGTTATGAAATTCAAGTTGATTAGTCAAACCATTCTTGAATAACGCATAAATGAATTCGAGGAAGAGCACGCAAAAATGAATGTGACACTATATCTCTGCAACAGTTTGGCGTATTGAGACCAAACTTGGTGTGTGTTTTAACCATAGACTGTAAGAAAAATGGACGTAGTGTCCGTGACGTCACCCGTAGGTTTCTGAAGAGCATTTCTGAAGCTCAAAATGCACTGAGATCTTGGGCCATCTTGGCTGCGCGTCACTCTCGGATAATCGAAAAATGGGCAAAAAGGCGGGATGTGGGTGGAGCTGGTTGCTGAAACCACGCCCACAAAGCGCGACGGTGGTAACAGCAGCGGCAATCCACCTGTCACTCAAGTGGCCACGCCCTTAATTATGCAGAATTTTAAGGCTTGATATAATTTAAACGGATGAGTTATAAAAAAAAATTCACCCCCCCTCACAGTTGTCATGAATAGGGTTGGGTATCGTTTGGGTTTTTTTTCGATACCGGTGCCAAATCGATACTTTTAAAACGGTGCCGGTGCCTGAACCGATACTTGTTATATATATATATATATATATATATATATATATACACACACATACATATACATATATATATATATATATATATATATATATATATATATATGTATATGTATGTGTGTGTGTATATATATATATATATATATATATATATATATATACACACACACACATACTGTATATGGAACTCATGAAGCTCCAGGAAATCCCCAATATGGACAAAGGCATTGCTATCTCTGTAACTGAGTAAACAGAAGATATAAACGTTTTGAATGATAAAACAAATACATTAAACACTCGACTATGACAATATATAGTTTGTCTGTGTTATTCAAGCCATTTCTGGTATTTTCATAATAAAGTATATTTATAATCCATTGCTAATCAAAGCATTATAGCCTATGGAACATATTTTCTACATTCTGTGACAAGAAGCTACATCAGATCATAAAATGAAGCATTTAACTGGTGTTGTGGACTAAAAGGGTTATAATGTTCTCTTTTGTTGGACAACAGGTTTAAAGACGTGAATACAAGAGAATTTTAGCTTTAAGCATTTTAATTAAAGCTAGGGCTGGGCGGTATAGAGTTTGTACGATATATCGATATATTCTTTATAAGCGATACGGTATGAAGCAATACCGTTAATATTGATATACAGTAGTTTGATACGAGCGCATCTGAAAAAATATCTAGGGAGGACACAGACTGAACTGCTGCGGAGAAAGTGCATAATACAATTTGTTCTAAACATGTGACAAGCTTTATGAAGGGCTTTAAAAAAAACTCGTAAGATATAGTAGCCTATAGTTTATAGTTTCAGTTTAAAGCGGCTCGCGCTCGCCCCGTCAGATGCTCTGACAGAAAGGCTGCGTGTCGCTGACAGAGATGCTTCTCGCGCTGTTTAATGTGTTTGCTGTTTTCCGTAATGCATAACTTACATTTCACAGGTATATTCTTCATCTGTAAATGTTAGAAAGCCATGGAAATATTTCCATTTTGCTGTCAGAAGTGCGTGAGCTTTGCTTGCGACTACAAACTTCACAGACTTCATTTAAAACGAGCGCCGCCGCGCGCATGCGCGCCAAACAGACGGAGCGCAATGAAGGAGCGCAATAACTCTGACTAAAATATACATTTTGCTGAAATATTTGTAGTTGGACAATAAATGTGACATGTAGAATTTTAAACCTACAAGTAAGTGTATTTGTATGATAGCACTAACTGTAAAGTGTAATGGGGTAATCAAAATAGCCTGTTTACTCAGTCTGTGCTTTTTTTTTTTTTTTTTTCATTTTTAGTTTAGTAAATTTAACCTCTGCTTTAAAAGCATTATTTTTGTTTTTAGATTGCAATGTTAGAATGTAATGTGATTTTTACCCTTTTTGCGGCTACCTGCTGCTGCAGAGCAAGTGTAATTTCTGCATTCACGCGCTCCTCGGATGCTCTCATTTCCAGAGTAGTGCTTTTAAGTGGGAATGTGAAAACAGCACATTCACGTTACTACAAAGATTTGTTGGACTTGTATTATTAGAGCTTTTCGACTTGTTCACGTGCATTTTCTCAGTCGGGAAATTATTTTTCACGTGCGGTGCCGGTGATGATGCTTCTTACGTTCGTTTCGGAGAAACAAAGGACAGATATTTTAATCGATCGCTCAGGCATGGCACCGAAATGAGGCACTGAAATCTGAGTTCTGATTCGGTTCTAGTACATACCAGTTACATAGGTACCGGTTTCGGTACCCAACTCTAGTCATGAAGGGCAAAATTATCAATATAGACCAAAATCATTTTTTGAACCAGGCTGTAAACTTGTTTTTTTCTGCTGTAAAGTTGGCCATTTTAACATGGGGAGTCTATGGGATTGACTCCCTTTTGCAGCCAGCCTCTAGCGGCCAGTTGACGAATTACAGTTTAAGTCACTTCTGTGTTGGTTTCAAGAGAGGGAGCAGGAGGTTGCCCCTTGGTTATAACAAGCATGACCTGAGGCTACCTGCAGTATTTTGGCGCAGTGCCACCTAGTGGTCAGGAGATATGAAAGGCTATTTTTGCTTATAACTTCTGAATGGTTTGGCCAAAAATCACAAAACTTGTCTCTTTAAATTCAGCGGAGCATGCCAAGTCGAACCATACCCAATTTTGTCATGTCGGCCATTTTGGGCATCGGCCATTTTTAATTTTGTTGTAAAATGCTGTATTTTACGAATGCATTGACGTATCGTTGCGAAACTCAATATGCATCTTCAACACCATGCCCTGATGGTACTCAAAAAGTTTGGGGGCAGCACCACCTTATGGTCAAAAGTTATAATGAAATTTATAAAAATGCTAATAACTTTTGTTTACATTAGCCTATTGTAATGAGACTGATGTTGGCAGATTCCTTGGATCATGCCAAGAACATCGATACCAATTATGCCATAATTGGCTGAATTTCCTGTCCACCATGTTGATTTGTGTAGAAAACCTACTTTCTCAAACTCCTCCTAGACAGTCCGATTTTTCACCAAATTTGATGCGGATCATCTTCAGACCATGCTGGCAAAAAAAATTATGGATTTCGTGTCGATATACAAAACGGTTATCGTTTAATGCATCAATGAATTTGCTGGAAAGATGCCAAACTGCATCTGAAGCTGTATCTCTGCAAAGCTTTGACATATTTACACCAAACTTTGTATGTGCCGTTGTCACCTCACACTGACCACACCACATTAATTTGGTAACAGCGCCACCTATTGGTCAAGAGTGATAAACCATTGATTAACCATTAATTATAAAATTTTCAGAACTGCTAATAACTTTTGATTGCATTAGCCTGTTGTAATGAAGTCGGTCTCAAAATATTCCTTGGGTCATGCCGACAACATGGATATCAATTATGCCATAGTCAACCAAACTTTTCTGCCATTTTGAGTTGTTGAAAACCTACTTTTTCGAACTCCTCAACCGTTGGTCTGATTTTCACCAAAATCGAGTCAGATCATCTTCAGACTGTGCTGACAAAAAGTTACAGATTTCGTGTTGATAGACAACTGTTTTTGTATAGCAACGCAACAAATTTGAGGCATGATGCCAGACTATGTCTGAGGCTGTATCACTACAAAGCTTTGACATATTGGCACCAAACTTTGAGTGTGTCATTTTCACCTCACACAGAACACACCACATCGATTTGATAACAGTGCCACTTATTGGCAAAAAGTGATAAGCCGTTAAATCATATTACTAGAGGTTGTATTTATGATTTTTCAGCCATTTCAATTGCAATCATCCTAAAATTGCTTTAATGACTCATTGTTGCAGTTGGTCTGATGCTCCATGCCATGCTTGGCTCCTCATTTTGCCTCTGGTGTGCTTGGCGACTTAATTGCTGCTTGCAGCTATATTTACTATTATTATTATTATTATTATTATTATTATTATTATCTGTCAAAAATAGCCTTGGCACCTATCTTTAGTAAGGCAGTGCAGAGAGCCGCTAATGGGACGCTTCAGAAACGTGCTGCGGCGGCGCGTGTATAAACACAAGCATTGACTAGAGGGGGAACTGGAGCGTTCAGCTCCAGTGGCAGTGTCAGAGCCGTAACATGCCACAGACATGTGAAGTGTAAATAAGGGGTAAGAGATTTATTCATCATACCGTGTAGATAGCTTCACTGATTATAACTAGAGTGTTTTTTAAAGTGCATAATACTCGCGCTAGACTGAAGGCAGTTATGTTCTTTGTCCATTTTCTGTAACTGCTTTTTCAATAACTGAGGAAATGTAAGCATTATAATTAGTAAGTTACAATGTTTCTATTAAATTATCATGTTAAATACAAGTTCAGCCATATTAAAAACATTAGGCTGCTTTTAGCCTTATGCTGGAGGTGGTTCGCTTTCCAGCATTGAAATTAAGTACATAATTAAATAATACATAATTAAATTAGCACGATAATATCGTGTCTCGGTGATCTCACAGGCTGACGATATAACAATTGAGCAACCAGCACTAGGCCAAATCATTCGAGTTATCAAAAATTTAGCTTCATCAATGATTTTGCATTATGTTGACCAAGTCTGGTGACAACCACGTGAAAAACCCTGGGAAGGGTATTTAAAAGTTTACCACAAGAGCTTTTTATAAAACCCAGAATAGCAGACTTGTTAAGGGCATCAAAAGCTCACTCTCAGATACCAGCGAGTGTCTAAAATAACTTTGATTGCACTTTGATGAAAATTCTGATCACCATATGAGGCAGAAATATCATTTATGGTTTTATATGCAGTGCTAAATGCTACATATGTTAACCTTGCCATAATAAATACTAGGGCTGGGTAAAAAAATATAGATTTCTCGATTTTAATCGATTCTCATTTTTACAAAATTTTGATTCTTAAATCCCAAGAATCGATTAGTCTAGCCTGTTTTCAGTTAATGAACGTGACATTATAGCGCACCTCCCATCCAATAAATCGAAGTAAGCTTTGTGCTTTGTTACTTTTGATGTGCAACAAAGTCTCAGATTTCAATTTCTGTCCATTTTATTACAATATTCAAACAATAAATGACATATCGCTGTAGCTCCTCAGTTTAAGAGAAGTGGCAGCGTGAAGTGATCATCTCCTCCGCTTTAATACCAGTTACAGCACAAAATAAACATGAATGAACATCCGAAGGTAAGTTAAAAGAGTACAACTTACCGAAATCTGTATCCTGTCTCATGTAATCGCTCAATCAGTGTATTAACCGTGGAAAGACGTCATTATAACGGCTTGTAAACAATATGTCGGGAAGTGTCACATTTACCTCAGAAAAAAAACACATTCGGTGACCATAAACTTGTTAGTCAGCTAGAGATATGAACTCCAGAGAGGAGCATTTTGCTAAATATTTCCACCATATGAGGTTACTTTATTATTCATTATAATTTTTTACTGTTCTTTAGTGTTTAATTACGTTTGAATAAATCCAAGTTTTTATGACAGCAACCATTTAAATGTTTGTGTTAAACTAACTGGAGTATAAATATTATGTAATTGTAACTTTATTATAATAACTTCCTTGAGTGTAATTTAAGAGTTTGTATACAAATCAGCTAATTTTAACCTTCAATATTATAATGTAGTTCTGACTCTCATGTATATTTTACAGCATTATTTAAGAGTATTTTTTTTTCTCCTTAAATTTGTGATGTACTGTACCTGATACATATCCAAAATGATCGATATTGAATCGAATCGAATTGGTAATCGAATTGCAAGTTTGTAAATGAGAATCGAATTGTGAAATTTGTGTCAAAACCCAGCCCTAATAAATACATATGCTATAAAAGACCTCATGCAGATGAGACTGAGCGCAGGAGGAGGGGTTGGCATGATGGCCAAAAAGTTGGAGGACAGGGCTTTTGTCTTCAGTTATTTTCTGCTTTAGGGCTTTTATAGTCCAGAGCAGGGATGGACAACTTTGATAGTGACAAGGGCCAGCGATTTTTATGCTTAATACCAAGGGGCCAGATTACAGATTACAGGGGGAAGTCGTGGCCTAATGGTTAGAGAGTTGGACTCGTGATCCAAAGGTTGCGAGTTTGAGTCTCGGGCCTGCAGGAATTGTAGGTGGGGGGAGTGAATGTCCAGCGCTCTCTCTGAGATGCCCTTGAGCAAGGCACCGAACCCCCAACTGCTCCCCGGGCGCCGCAGCATAAAGGCTGCCCACTGCTCTGTGTGTGTGTGTGTGTGTGTGTGTGTGTGTGTGTGTGTGTGTGTGTGTGTGTGTGTGTGTGTGTGTGTGTGTGTGTGTGTGTGTGTGTGTGTGTGTGTGTGTGCGTGCGTGCGTGCGCGCACTTTGGATGGGTTAAATGCAGAACACGAATTCCGAGTATGGGTCACCATACTTGGCCGTATGTCACGTCACTTTCACTTCACTAATCAACGTCCACACACCTTTTATACCATCTTACTCAAGTTTCTTTTTATTGAAGGAAATCAAAGTATAAGGTAATTTATTTTAAAAGATTTTATTAACTATAAAACTTGTGCAGTTATGCCAATTCATATGGGAAACGTTGTTGTCAGTTGACAACAATGTAAACCCAACAAGCAAATGTAAACATCTCAATTGCATTTTTGGTAAATTTACCACAAACAAATGTACAGAGGTCCTATTTTTGATTAGTGGCCTACATTCTCAACACAAACTAAGAGGACAGTTAAAAAGTACTTATTCCAAAAAATAGTTATTACAAATGGTTCCATAACATAACGTTAGGTTACTTTATTCATACCCGCAGGTAAATTTGTCTTGCATTAAAATGACAATGACAGCCATACATAACACAAGTTCAAAACACATTTAAGAACATAACGCAACAAATAACAAAAATACGATACATGAATGCTCCAAGACACCCCCATCCTACAGCTTATTTAACACAGTTAAAACAGCGGAAAAAAGCTGTTTTTATGTCGCTTTGTTTTACACCTTGGGATTAAAAACCTCTGTCCAGAGGGAAGAAGCTGAAACTCACTGTACAAAGGGTGGGAGTCATCATTTAAAATAGAAGTAGCCATTTGTTGCAACTGTCTGGTATACAACGATGTTGGATCCAACTGTGACTCACCCACCAATCGACTAGACCATTTAACTTTCTGGTTTAGAGAATTTCTTGCTTTTAAAGGTGTTTGATCAAACCATATGACCAAAGAAAATGACAAAACTGATTCAATAAAAGCATGATAAAACATGATCATAAACATTCGGTCAATATGAAAGTGTGATAATTTCCTCAAACAATGCAAGCGCTGGTGACCTTTTTTACACACAGATGCACAATTAGCTTCGAAATTCAATTTATCAATAATAGTACCAAGGTATTTATAAGATTGCACGTACTTGATAGTCTGGCCTTTGATTAAAGTAGCTTTGTTCATGCATATCTGCAGGATTTTTAAAACCAAATTTAAGACTTTTAAAGACGTTTTAAGACCTACACCAATAAAATTGAGTAAGGTAGGGCGATGGATATGGTAACATTAAATTGAAAAATGACTGTAAAAAGCATGATTTTCAGTTCAGATACAGGTTTTCAAAAAGTTTTTAAAAACTTTCAAATTTCAATTTTAAAATTTGAAATTTTAAAGAAAAGGGATGTCAAAAGTATTATCACATTAATTTAAACAATTATCAATCAATTGTCATATTAATTAAATAACAAAATACATCTTACAAATACATCTTAGTGTCTTAATTGTTTAGGTTTTTATAATGCATTAGCTTCTTGTTGATCCACCGATTCACATTTGAAAATATGGGCCGACTTTCGCGTTGGTCTGAACTTCCAACATCTCTGCCAACAGGTGGTGCTTTTGGAATGGCAGAAATATAGCAGTTTCCCCAGTAATGGCAGTACATAAAGCAGCGCAACACCTGACTTTGAAAGGTGCAGCGCTCTTATTTATTCAATGAAATCACAGCCTTGTCAAGTTTAATTGTCACATTAAGCTATTGTCTTTCCGTCCTCAAATGTAAGATCTCTTGAAACCATAATTAAGACTTTCTTGTACCATTTAAGATTTTTTTATGGACTTAAATGTGATACAATTAAATTGAATACTTTTTAAAGACTCGCAGAAACCCTAAGAACATAAACCAGTGCATACATTTCTGTCATGCATTTGACAGTTTTTGTTGACTGTGCACTTTAACTTTGAAATCTGAGGCAAGTGCAACTCTGGCACTGATACCGGTGTATCTTACTACTTTGTGAGCAGTGGTGTATGGTGATTTAAATTTAAATCTTTCATTACAAATTAAGTTTCCAAACAATCCAAACATATGGGTATCTTTCTGCGATTTTCATTGTCAATTGTTCATTTATTTTTGCCAATGTTAGTCAGTGTTTACATTATAATGCACGTTCTTCTACTACACTATAATCAATATGGTGAGCGGCGAGTCTGATCCAACGGGCTGTACTAAAAGACATTGACACGCCAGTTGCCCATCCCTGGTCCAGAGCTATCAATATATTGATTTAATATGCTATGTAAACCTTTCACATTTTCTGGGAGAAAATGCCTTGCTAAACTGCATGTCTTATTAAAGGTTTTTTTTTTTTCTAATAAATACATATGCTTATGAAAAAATCAGTGACTGCTTTAAGTGGACAAATTATATATGATGATAAAATCCTTCGTTGATACTGGACTTCTGCATTCACATGTTGTAAATTACAAATAACAAAATAACTCAAGCCAAACCCTCCACCCCACCTGCTGTGGGAATTCTTACTCCAAGTTGAACTCAAGTCAGTAGCCATGATCTAGTTTAACGTTAGAGTAAACAGCCATGTTTCTGCTACTTACCTTCTTAAATTGAGGTCGATGAATAATAGGCCAACGTTTGGATTTCCTGCCTGATATACGAGGACCCGCTGTTAACAATTCCATCGCAGACTACATGGCTTTGGCACTTCCTGTGGATTTCACGACTGACTAAATAAGCCAGTTCTTGTTGACCAAATTTTAGTCTGCTATTAAGGAGGCAGCCATTTCAAGAATTGCTCTTACGAGCTTCTTAGAATTTACATTTAGTCATTTAGCAGGCGCTTTTATCCAAAGCGACTTACAAACGAGGACAATAGAAGCAATCAAAACCAACAAAAGAGCAATATTTATCTTAAGAAATTTCTTAACTTATTTCTTGAGATTTTCATCATCTGGGCCTTGACGCTTGCTGTTCGATCAGAATTTTGCAATGTTTTGTTGACACTTCTGTATCTATAGTGTAGCTCACATTAAGGCTTTTGAAGCACTGTTTGGTCTTGAAAATGCTTTCTACCACTTGGTGTCTGTGGAATGTCTATGCTAGAGGTTGACCAGTACTGGATTTTACTGATAGTGATAACTAAAATAGGAAAATCTGGCTCATGACCAATAAATTGGATGATATTTTTTATTTAAATCAGTAACATGAATAAACTTTCCACTTAATGTAAATGTAAGGCTGAAAGATTACTCTTTGTACTGGTAATCAGAACAAAAAGTAGTTGAAGGATGACATGCATAATTTACTTGCCTAACTCCAGTATAATTAATGCCTAATAAATAGGAAAATATAGGATTTTAACCCAAAAGTTCAAATAACCTTGTGTAACTAGATAAGTGTAGTTTGTAAACAAACTTTAAGGTTGGCTTGACAAAGCCTTGTTTGAAAGTTTGAAATAACTGGCTTGAAGTTTAAAGATTGAGTCAATAAAGTTTTATCAACATGTTCTAGCACATTGCTAAAATGTTTAAGCAAGTTGCTAACATGAATTAACATTAGGGCTGCAACAAACGATTATTTTTATAATCGATTAATCTAACGATTCTTTGATTAAGCGACTAATAGTCATTTATTTCACTGATTAATCAGTAGACTTTGATTATTCAGCTTTTGCAATTAGTTAATATATTGAGTTATACATATTTTAACAAATAAAGGTAATCACCTTAGCTTTAGAAAATCATTATGTAATTGCTATTATTATATATAAAAATATATTTGATACAAAATAAGATGACAAACTCTCTCGTTCTCCATTTAATTAGCTATATGAAAAAGTAACTGAATGACACATCATTCTGCCTAACATCTCCTTTTGTAAGTCATGTGGATAAGAAACAAAATAAAGGTAAGTGATAAGATGTTTTATTTTTGGATAAACTATTTTATTTACAAAATCTCTCTTAAAATACCTTATAGGGTTATGATGATCAAAACAGTCCTGAGCTAGGTCAAGCTTTGATCTCGGCAAACCAAACCATCACTTTAATGAAATCAAAAAAAAATTCCCACTAATAAAAAGATTTTATCATTAGCTAGCTCCACACTGGAGAGCTGCTTTATAACTAGGGTTGGATACTGAAACCCGGTACCAATATGGCACCGGTACCTATGTAACCGGTATGCACTAGAACCGAATCAGAACGCAGGTTTCGGTGTCTCATTTCGGTGCCATGCCTGAGCGATCGATTGAAATATTTGTCCTTTGTTTCTCCGAAACGAATGTAAGAAGCATCATCACCAGCACCGCACGTGAAAAATAATTTCCCGCCTGAGAAAATGCACGTGAACTCAAGTTGGAAAGCTCTAATAATACGAGTCCAACAAATCTTTGTAGTAACGCGAGTGTGCTGTTTTCACATTCCGACTTAAAAGCACAACTTGAGAAATGAGTGCATCTGAGGAGCGCGTGAATGCAGAAATTACACTTGCTCTGACAGCAGTAGGTAGCCTTCCATTAACTAGCTAAGCTAAATATTCTTAAATTAAAATGTCTAAAGTTAAAATTCTCTTGTATTCACGTTTTTAAACCTGTTGTCCAACAAAAGAGAACATTATAACCTTTTTAGTCCGCAACACCAGTTAAGTGCTTCCTTTTGTGATCTGATGTAGCTTCTTGTCACAGAATGAGGCAGAAAATGTTCCATAGGCTACTAATGCATCGATTAGTAATGGATTATAAATATACTTAACTATGAAAATACCAGAGATGGCTTGAATAACACCAATAAACTATACATTGTCGTAGTTGAGTGTTTATTGTATTTATTTTATCATTCAAAACGTTTATATCTTCGGTTTACTCTGTTACAGCAATAGCAATGACTTTGTCCATATTGGGAGATGGTCCTCACTGCAGAACACAAGATCCAGGGGACGAGGTTGGATCCAGATCCAACTCCTCCCACCTTACATATACCTAAACCCACCCATCTCCACCCCCTGATCCCTAAACCCACCCATCTCCACCCCTAAACCTACCAATCTCCACCCTCTAGATGTGGATCCAGCCCCGCTCCCTGGATCTTTGTTCTGCAGTGAAGGGCTACTGCATATTGGGGATTTCCTGGAGCTTCATGAGTTCTTCTACTTCTGTGACAGGATATGTGGATTTTTTTGTGCGAGGGCGCCCTCTGGCGTCCAGTAGGGGTGTGCGATATGACGATTTTTGATCGTGGATGATAAAAATGTCTCCACGATCTGCTTTTGAAGAAATATCGTAGTATCGTGCTACAGC